>CAJNIZ010044049.1:72993-95241 GCA_905231905.1 Symbiodinium pilosum
GCACGGCAACATCACAGCAAACCCAAAACCCTACATCCTCTACCTTAAACCCTAAACCCTAAACCCTAAGCCTGAAACCCTTGTAAGCCCCGCACCAGGGCTCGAGATGCCACCATCTGCCAGAATTGGGACACCATGGTGGCGGGCTAGCTTTGCTACCTAGGGACGCGGTTTAGGGTTTAGGGATTTAGGTTAGGAAGAAGTTTAGGGTTTAGTGAGTTCTGAGTTTCAAGTTCTGGGTTTAGATGAGTTTAGGGTCTAAGGAAACCGGTTAGGGTCTAGGGTTAGGTTCAGGGTCTAGGCTTCCAAGCGAGGTTAAGGCAGCCCTTTGTGATCTCCACGTATGCTTGCTTATGGCTCTCTCGTCTTACATGGGGTCTTCCTTGAAGAAGGTGTGCGGCTTCAGCTTTTGGGCATATGCCCAAAGCTTAAACCCTAAACCCTCACGGTTCAGATTCCAAGCTTTTGCCCTAGGACACGGGGTCTGCCGGATTGCTGTTAAGGACCTTTTCTAAACTAGTTAAATGAGGAAACTCCAATAGTTGCCATGCACCCATATTTTGGTAACTTATTTGATGTTCCTTAACAGCAAGCCAGTTTGGGTTTTCAGCTCAGGATTTCACCTTCAGCTTAAGGCTGATGGCTTCGGATCCAGGCTTTCAGGTAGCATTAGGGTCCGAGAATTTGGGTTTAGGCTTCTGGGTTCGGGGGAGAGG
Organism: Symbiodinium pilosum; assembly: GCA_905231905.1. NCBI lineage: Eukaryota > Dinophyceae > Suessiales > Symbiodiniaceae > Symbiodinium > Symbiodinium pilosum. The sequence goes on from CAJNIZ010044049.1 coordinate 73,710, forward strand.
GTGAGTGAATACTGCAGGTATGTGGTATTCTGTAGCTTGCTTCTTCGTAAGGCGGCCGAGCAGGGAGGTGGTCTTGGGCACCGTGGAGGGAGCATGAGAACTTGGAGTCGTGGATGGGGGTTTGAGGTTTAGGGAGGGAGCTTAGGAATTGTGACGAAGCACAGAGGAAAACAATGTTTTAGTAAGGAATTTCTCCCAAAAGAAATCCTTTTGGGGAAAATGCATAGCAATGAGGGGCTACCCCCCGCTGACTCCTAGAGCACAAGCTCTGCTCTTCTAGCCTTAGGATCATAAGGTCTCAGGGTTTAAGGGTTTAGGGTTCATCTTCAAGCTAAAAGTCCGAACCTCAACTTGAGTAGCCCACAACGGCGTAAAACACCTGCCTTGAACAATCCATCAGGCACCTAGAAAAAGACTTTAGTAGTCTTATCATAGTACATTAGTCTACTAGAACAGCAGTAATTTGGCATAAATAACTACTAACACAAAAACGCACCGGGCTGCATTGTAGACCGCTGAAGCCTGCGCCCGTCCGCAAGCGCAAACTTCCTTCCAATGACAGAGGTGCTTCCCTTGTGGGGTGCCTCGTGGGAGTTGTGTGGTTTGGAGTGTAGGGAGGGTGTACAGGAAAATGGCAGCAGGCTGCGTGCAGACTTCCAGTGCTTAAACTCTAAACCCTTTTCATGGGGTTGGGCGAAGCTTCCGGCATTGGGTTTAGGCAGACCCATGAACAGAAACCCGAAACCCAAAAGCGGGGGGGGCCTGAGTTGTACAAATCGAGCCAATGCCCATGCCAACTCGCAGAGCATCTGCCCCACACCTTTCAGCACAGGGATTTTGATTTACGCTTTAGGGTTCGAATGTCAAGGAAACATCTTGCGATCCTACATGGATTGTAGAATAACAGGTCTCTGACGGACCAAGTACGCATACATTAGGGTTCGGATTCTGCTCCAGCATCGGTTTGAGGTATAGCAGTTTGGGATACAGAATGAAGCAACTGCCCATCTTGGAGATTGTGGGGCTAGGGCTTCAATCAAGGATCTAGATGGTGAGGGCAAGCTTTGGGGAGTATGGAACACTTCGGGTTCAGGATTTACCGAAGCCCAAGAACCCTCCCCTTCCTCAAGCCCCTCTCTCTAATGATAGAGTTCTTCCCATCGACTTGAATTCCTGTAGGCGATAATCAAGGTTACAAGCAAAGAAACTCAAATCTGAGCTTCTGGGTTTGGGGGGAGTAGAGGGTATTTACTGGGCAGGGAGGGGACTACTTGGACCTGTAGTGAAAGCTGGTGTTCTACTTCTTGTAGATCACCCACCCTCTAAGACTTCTGTAGCTGCTTTCTTGCGCCGAAGGGCCCAGCAGAGGGCTAGTCTTAAAATATGGTACAGGGCTTAAGGCTTAACATCTCTTACCAGCGTCTCAACGTAGTAGAGTGGTGACCGAGCTTCCTAGCATACTACTTATATCACCCATAGTCTAAACTCCCAGTATCCCCCCTAATAACCCCCATAATAGTCCCCTATATAATCCCCATTAAGGAGTTTAGACCCTAAAGCCTAAACCGCTTATAATCCCCTATATACCCCCTTTGAGTTTAGACCACGGCTCATATCACCAACTCTAGAAATGCATGCATTCACTCCCCCACTTCCCAAATTTTGCAGTTTAGGGTTTACCAACGGGCTCCTATGTAGTTCCTTTTTGGGTCTGTTATGGTTTTTTGGTAAGGGATTAAAATATACTACCCAAAAAGGAACTACATAGGAGGGTCTGGGTAGGCTTAGAGGGTTAAGAGCGAACGGTCAAGATGATAACCCGCCTCGGGAAGGCACAGAAATCGTTGGCACAACGGTTTAGGGTTTAGGGTTTAGGGTTTAGCAACTCATACCCAATTGCAGGCCAAGGAGATACTGTTTGGACTCTGGTAGAACCGCCAGCGCTACACGGAAGCCGTACAACAACGGTTTCTACTGAGGAGTTTATGCTAAATTGCTATCATTAGGAAGCCATTCCATTCTCTGTCTCTCTCTCTCTCTCTCCCTCTCTCTCAAAAATATATAGACAGTCAAGTCATAACTTAAGATAAGTTCCGACTTCACACCCGCCCCTTCATGCCCCGTGAATGTCTCATTATGCTAGCGCAGTTTTCCTGAGAGACTTCAAACGACATCACTGTTTTGGATCCAGGCGCTCGATCAAATTCTGCGCTTGGCGCTTGGTCACCACATTGCCCGCCACCACCTTTCCCAAAGGGTCCATGTACCCAATAATTAGGTACTTGGGTTTTGGGCAATAGCAATTATAGTACAGGTGTTGGGTAAGTATATGATTATTAGGTACTTGGACCCTTAGGGTTTGCATTCAGCTGTACGCAGCAGGCGCCCTTAAGTTCCCAAGTCCAATTTACAGCTAGTGGTGAGGGCAGAAGTTGCTCCGACCCGCATGACTGTTTGTCGACTTAACCACAACATACAGTTACTTGGGTTTGGGGTAACAGTAATTATAGTACAGGTTTTGGGTAAGTATATGATTATTAGGTACTTGGACCCTTAGGGTTAGGAAGGCTCTGCAACAACAAACTTTGAGCATAGAAGGAAGCACACAACACAAGCTGCCTGGAGGTCGGGAAAGTTGCTCTTGATCCACTTGACCATCTCATGCTGGAACCTGAGACGGGTTCCGTATCAGGGTACAACCAAACAATGGCACTTCATGTTTCTTGTGAGGTGTGGATATGATACCCTGGACCCTAACCCTAAGGGTCCAAGTACCTAATAATCACATACTTACCCAACACCTGTACGATGATTACTATAACCCAAAACCCAAGTACCTAATTATTGGGTACATGGACCCTGTGGGTAAGCCACAAACCTAAACTGAGAATCGTCAACAATGGCCGAGGTGATAATTCAGGCAGTCCAGTTCTTTGTAATGGATCTCTTTGCCTTCGTGCAGCAGTATTTTTTGGGCTGCCTCCTACTACTTGGAGAGTCAGGGAGACTTTGCAATTAGCTTCTGACCCCGATAAGCCGTAGAGTAACCCCAGCTACCCTGCTTTTACACCCAGTACGCTGAGAAAAGTAATGCATCCGTTGTTCAGGCTTGAGTACGCTAGCTGTATCCGGCATGATTTATAAACATTGGAATGACAGTTCACAGCCACATACCAGAACAAGCTTCGGGAGCTGTGTGGTCTTGCCTTATGCAGGTATATGGAAAACCCTAAGGCTCCAAATAGCCCAATGCAGGCACTATTTGGGGGTTTCCCAAAATTAGGGGTACCATTTTAGGGGTCCCCACAATAAGGACTGTAGTATTTTGGGGACTATATTGGGGTCCCCTATTTTGGGAAACTACCATTTATAGACTCTGCGCACAACGTAGGTACTATCTATAGACATGAAGCCCGGTCAGGGCCATGGGTTGACAGGCCGAATGTCAAACTGTTTGTATCACATTATATATATATATAGACATATGTACATGTCTCAAGATGCGAAAGTATGTGAATGATTATACTATGTTCTGTACATACTTAAGCTCACATCCAACAACGAGAAGACCTTCTATTCAAAAACCACCGCAGCATCAGGGCCCCCAGTCTAGAAGCAAGATCGGCAACCCCAGGCTCTTTTGATCCTGAACCCGAAACCTAAATCCTAAACTCTAAACCCTAAACCCTAACCCCAACACTAAGCCCCAACCCTAAATCCTAACCCTCAATCCTAAAACTCTAAACCCTAAACCCAACCCTAAACCCCAACACTAAATTCTAACCCTAAGTCCTAAACTCTAAATCCGCATGGCAGACCAATCCCTGAACCCTACCTTCCCCAGTCAAACGTGGAACCTCCAAAAAAGGCTTTGTAGGACTCCTGTCAACCGACCTTCAACAGAAATAGTGCGGTTCCAGAGTCTCCCCCCTGTCCTTGAAGCAAAATCCAGGAAACTGACTGCCGCCCCCCCCCCCCACAAACCAGCATCATCGAAGTGGCACGCTGTCTCCCTGGCTGCTGTCGATGACCACGGCGTCTACGCCAGCAGCGACCAAAGCCTGTGTCCAGTCAAAAGCATGAGCACCTGATATGGTAGTTTCCCAAAATAAAATGGGTTATAGTGGGATAGTGGAAAATAAAATGGAAACTACAAGGATTTTAGGGATTATATGGTAGTTTCCCAAAATGAGGGGTCCCCAATATAGACCCTAAAATACTATAATCCTCATTATAGGGACCCCCAAAAAGGTACCCCTGATTTTGGGAGACCCCCATATGAGCCTTAGCCTTTCTGTTTGATAGTAAAACAACGAAGCCTGACATAAAGGTCGTTCTGTACCAAATGGGGTGAGGTCCACGGTGGGTGGTTGATGCACGTCACGCAAATAAGTGCACTTTTTGCAGCATATTTGAGGAGTGTGCTCGCTTTTCAAGGACAATGAAATGAAATCTTTCTTGCGCATCTCGGCAGGACACATGCACTGCCGGTGCCAGCTAAACAGCTTGTTCGGTCATAGGGGATAAACCATAAGCCATGAGCACTCTAATTCATACCACGGACCAAAAGACCAAATTTGAAGCTTCAAGTGACTTTCCCGAACTCAAAAACCCAAACAACCCCCGAATGCCACACTCCTATCCAGATCTTTGCATGACCCCCAAGGAGTGGCACAACAGTTGCTTTGTCGGAATAGCTGTTATACACTTGACGCCTGGAAGTTGAAGGTTTAGGGTTTAGGGTTTAGGGTCCTTAATCTGCATCTTCGAAAAGGGCCCTGTAAAGGCTGGTATCGCGGACTTCAGGGAGTTCCATGCTAATTTTGGATTTGGGGGGGTTGAATTTGTATGCGAACTTACAGAAGCCATCAAATATCCTTATCAGGGCAACCCTTTATTCTCCCATGCCTCAGCATGCATAACGCCTTCTGCGAGGGTCAGGGGCCTTAGTAAGTAGGTTAACAACCCCTAAAACCCATATAGTAACCCTAGGTATCCTAATTATCAACCTACTACTTAGTCCCCATGACCCTCCAAGTTCCCTCCGCAGTGCCACAGTCTCGTCTTTGTTATTGTCAGGGCCCCACTTCGCTGACTCTTTTATTTCTTGCGCGCTTGCTGACGTGGCCTGCTTCACCCTGATATCATGCCGAAAATGCAAACCTCAGATAAGACCGCATTGGAACTCATAAGCCCAGAAAACTGAAAAGCCCGAGCCCTAAATCTTGTGAGCCTGGAACTCCTCGACCCTAAACCCTGCAACCATCAACCCCTTGGCCTCCTAAACCCCCTCAACCCTGAAACTAAAGCCCGGAAACTCTAACCGTCGAACCAAGCCGGGGATTCGGGTCCTGGCGTTGAGGATTAGGTGGGGTCAAATCCATCTTCCTGCCAAAGCTCAACAGTGTCTTTGGGGACCCTTTCCCCCAATCCGAACCCAAAAAGCTGTAGTTGGCCTGGTACTCTCCCACCAGAAAAGTTTAGCTGATACGCGAAGATGAAGAGCGATATACCCTAAGGGTCCAAGTACCTAATAATCATATACTTACCCAAAACCTGTACTATAATTACTGTTACCCCAAACCCAAGTACCTAATTATTGGGTAGATGGACCCTCTGGGATAGGACATCCCTTAAAGGACCTTCACACGGTCGCGGTCTGCAGGTCGCGTACCAATGGCTGCTGCCACCAAAAGCTCCTGGAGCTGCGAAGGGGTCTGATGTTTCAAAAGGCTAAAATTCCAGGGCTTAAGAATTAAGATCTGGGGCTTGGGGTTCAGGACATAAGGTTTGGGGCTGGAGGCTCATTTTTGAAGGCTTTCGGATAGCTTGGAGTAGGACACAAGTTTTTGCTGCTGCGACCCGGTTCTCATCTTGGTTTGAGAAAGGCATGCTGGGGTCTCGTCTCGTATACCATCTCAATAAGGAACATCACCGGCATATTTAAAACCCATGGGGGTCCTCCTGATATATCCAAACATGCGAACCGGACAATGGCCGGAAATCCGCATGACGCTTGACAAGTTTAGCGTTAAACTGATGACCAAATACTTAGACTCAGCTTTGTTTGGAGCTTGTGCCAGTAGATAGGCAAATCTGCGGCGCCTGAAACTCTGTTCCAGTGTCCGATGGAGCTCTGCCAGTCACAGCCCTGAATCCTCAACTCTATCCAGCCTTTGGATTCTGCCTTACTGCGCAGTTTAACCCAGGGGCTCAAGCGCGGAATTTCCCAAGGCTTCCAAAAACTCTTAGAGGTTTAAAGTTGGTTGCTCACCAAGTTACCCGTGTTGAACTGAAGACACAAATCAAGGTACCCAGAATAATCCCTGTCTTACTGCTTCTTAGCAGGCAATACTGGAAGCTCTTGTACAGGGATTATATAGGGGTTATATTCCCTATTCCCTAATAAGAACCAGTAAGCCATTTAGACCCAAATCCCCGTGGCTACTTCAGAGTCCGTCAGAGCAAGCCATTATGGGGTTTAGGGTTTAGGGTTGCATAGCTTTTGTATCCGCCTCTGCTTTCTCATGTTGCGTTACACTGGCTACGCCTTTTCATCTTTCTCCCCCACCAATATTTTTGGGGGTTTCCAGTAGTTAAACTCCATCAAATACATGATAGGAAGAACCATGGGACATAGATTGCGAAAAAGTGCCATGCGGTTGTTTGCGACTTGAGATGTGATACAGAATATACTGCTGCCGGGATAAACTTTCTGGCCAGCATGTATTTGAATTGCAACTTCACAATCTAGAGGGGATAATGGTTCCCTGTAGATCTTGGGTGCTTCCCCCATGCGAAGGCTGAGGCTTTGGCTGTTAGGTGAGTCATTTCTGCGGGTTGCCAGGCTTTGTGGTAATTAAAGGATTCGAGACTCTACTTGAGAACGTGTGCGGTAAGGTTTATGTAAGAAATCCTGCAGCACCGAACATACTCGCACCACTTGAGAATGGTGGTCGCTAAGGCAACTCAGATGATGCAGGATGTCCTACATCCAGAACTCTGAACCCTAATTAAGGCCCTGAGGCCTAAACCGTGAATTGTGCGTACGCACCTTAGTTTTCCCCCGCCTTGTTCAGAGGGTGCTTGGTGGCATTCGGGAAGTCGACGTTTTTCTTGATATCTGTTCCTGAGACGTGGCGAGCTCGAGCACTAAGGATGTGGTACCCATAGGGAAATATTAGGGGTTATACTGGGGTTATATAGGGTTAGTGGACAATAAAATGGAAACTGCTATTTAGGGTTTAGGGGTTTAGGGGCCCAAAAGCCGTCTCACGCGGTTTAGGCTTTATAGGGTTTAGGTGGAACAGAACACCATGAGACGGGGTGTCCCAGAACCTACATGGAAGTCGATGGTGTATACTTTTACCAGGACTATAAAGGTAGCCAAACCGAACTACAACATCATTACGTGACTCAGGGAGCTTATAACTTGATAATTGCATTATAGGTACGGTATGGTACAGTTTTAAATACACTGAACCTTCCAAATTGAAAGTCCAAATCGTAAACTGTGGGGGGTTTGGGGGGGTTGGGTATAGCGTTTAGGATGAAGCTTGTCGCAAACTTTGTCGCAAAGTGCTAGACCTACTCCTGCTTAGTCGGTTCTCCAGTTCCCAACTAGCTGAGCATGGACAAGTCAACAAAAGCGCAAAACATGAGTTATGGCAGAAAGGACCAAAGCTTCGCAAAGTCCTCCATCAAATTACGAGCACCCTTTAATCTTTAACCCTTTAAGCGGTGAACCCTAGACCCTAAATCCTGGATAGAATGCCTAAATCTTCAACCGTAAAATTTCACACCCCTAAACCGTGCTGATCCTGCACTGCAGCTCAGGTTCGTGCGACGAGCGCCACCAAAAGACCACTTCGCGTCACAATTGGGAGCCTCGCTCTCATCAGGGTTTAGGGTTTCGGGTGTTAACCACCTGAACGCCCAAAAGTCTGCACAATAATGGCCTCCCAGGCCTAAGCCCTAAACCCTGAACCCCAAACCCTAAACCTACTCTGGGGGTCCAGGCAAGACTTTAGGGACCCCTGGAGTTCCACATGGCCAAAAGTAGGCAAAAATCGTAGGGTTCAAGCAGACCCAAGGAAGAGATGAGCCATGTAGTCCTCTTTAAGTAGATGAAAATATGCGGTATATAGGCATCTTATTATAAGATATCCAAAGCCATAGTCTTATTAAGGGGGACTATAATCTAAACTCCTAGTATCCCCCTTAGTCCCCTACATAATCCCCTACATAGCCCCTTGTTAAGGAGTTTAGACTATAGCTCATATCACAAACGAGGGATGAACAAAAAACGTCCAACACCACTTACAGGGTCAGAGGGAACCTAGGAAGTAGGTAAATGCTATACTCACTCAGTCCCCCTGACCGTACAACTTCAAAACAACGCATAGTCCCTCAAAGTCCTTCTATAGGTTTGAAGAACAAGGCCGCCAATAAAACATTTGCTCGCGCTGGCTCCTTCACAACAGTTTCTGAACCATTCAGGGGCTGCAACATCTCCATTCAACAGCATTCCTCACACAAGAAGTATGGTAAACATTGAACATTTTGGTGAGCGCAGTAGCGCTTGCTGAGAAGCCATTATAATTACAACAAAATTGGAACATTCTAGTGATGAAAATTGTGTCTTAATCCAACCCCCAAATGAGGATCCTATAGCTATCATATAACTATGACAGGGTCCTCAAGTTTGGTGGTTGGGGAAAAAACAGCGCTGTTGATATTGGAAATCGATGCCGCGACGCCAGTCTACCTCTTAGCCTGCAGCTTCTCAAGCTCCATCCTATTTAGGAGGGTTGAAGGAAACCTGGCTCACTGATCATTACTGGGTTTTACGATGTGTTCCCATAAGCAACAATCAACCTCCCCAAGGCCTGCGCAAGAATTGCTAGTAGCAACCTTCCACGGTCCGAAGTATTGGAAATTTCACAATTTGAGTAGTCAGCCCAGACGCTTGCCCTTCTTTGACTTCTGCAACGTTTCGTTGGCCTCTTGGGGCAAACTGAGGATGTGGTGATTTCCATAAACAGGGCCTAAAGCACACCCGAAAGTACCATACACCCTGTTGATTATTATGAGGACCTCCAAAGAAGGATCCCAATCTTTGCAAGACCCTATGTAAGCTATAGTCAAAACTCCTAGTACCCCCTTAATAACCCTCATAACAATCACCTATAGAGTCCCCTGTATAACGCCATTTAAGGAGTTTAGACTCCAAACCCTATACATCCTCCGTTTAAGGAGTTTAGGTTGTACCTGATGTGAGATGTTGAATTGCGTAGTGTTCAGTGCAGGCTTCAAGTTCTCTATCCGCGGTTTAGGGCTTTGGGTTTAGGCTCTTCGGTGGAAAGCAAGGGTAGGAGGCCGCCCCTACTACAGTTGTATAATACATACTGAGTAGAAGGTGGTTGCTACTAGCCTGGGGTTCGCGGGTACACTCTAAACCGTGAAACCAACATCCTGATTGTGGAGTTGAGCCAGAACAATCCTCCCGGGTCTTGGTTTGCAGGGCTCAGTTGGGTGTCTCTATCCCTAACCCCAAGCCCTAAGTGCTGAACCCTAAACCCCAGACCCTAAACCCTAAACCCCTCCAACCCTAAAACCCTAAACTCTAAAAGCCTAAACCCGAAACCCTTAAGCCCCTAAACTCTAAAACCTTAAACCCTTAAACGCTGAACCCTACATCACCAATTGCAAATGGAAAAGAACATGGAAGATGAAATGGAATCCCTGACCCAAAGGGTCCAAGTACTCAATAATAAGGTGCATGGGTTTTGGGCAATAGTATAATTACAGTCTTGGTTTTTTGGCAGGTAAATGATTACTGAGTTTTTGTCACTTTAACGGGGCTTATAAGAATTATATGGAATCCCTAAGTCCCTTTAAAGGGGTATCAGGATTATATGATGGAACCCCTGGATCCCTTAACCCAATAATTGATAAAAACAAAAATTGTCACACGCACACTTTACTATAGCATAAGGCACGAATTATAGACAAGCATTCTACAGGTTTCCATGACAACCTACCGGACCTTCAAACAACACTTCCGAATCGACATCTACTAAGCAGCCTTGAACAAGTCAACAAAGGTGTCGAGTACACCTGTGGCGCACATCAAGCCGCAAATGCTAAGTTCGCCCAAGCCATAAGCTGGACGCTGAAAAAAGGCACCCTAAACCCTAAACCCTAAACCCCAAAACGCTATCCGGCTGCCATGCCATGCCTGTCATGACGGCCCCATCAAGCGCCTCAACGTGGTCTGCTTTGGTCAGCAGGAGGTCGTTTCCATTTTCTCTTCCATTATCCCTATATAACCCCAATATACTATAATTAGCTGTTTCCATGTTCTTTTCCATTATCCCGGCCTACATAACCCCGATATACAGAGTTTCCCCTCCAAGCAGAGTTTCCCCTCCAAGTTCTCGGGCTTGGCCATCTCAACCAGTCGGTCAAGCAGGTCGCAGGTCGTCGCTGCTCTGCCCCAGATACATGGGCTATAGTCTAAACTCCTTACAGGGGGTTATATAGAGGACTATATGGGGCACTCTTATAGGGGTTACTAAGGGCGATATTTGGAGTTAAGACTATAGCTCCCATGGACACACCCGGGCCTTCTCACCTCTGACGCTGCAGGGAGGGTAAATTTGCCAGTCACATCCTTACTGTTGATCCTAGATGCCCAAATTCAACAAGAAAGAAAGCTAATAATGACCGCCCCTGATGAAGAAGGGATCAACAAACACCCGGCCCCAGACCCAACCAATAGGGCCAACCAATAGGGGAGAGAAACTCCCTGTCTATAACACCACAAAAGGGGAGAGAAGCTCCTTTTTTATGACACCACAAACAGGGAGAGTAATCTACTGCCAAGCCTTCCTAACCCTACATGACAGGCACACATTTTGACATGTTCAAGCAGCTTCTCTTCAGCAAAGCTTGGGCATTAGGTTTTAGCCTCCGCAAGACCATCCACATCTGAAAGTTCAAGCACGACTCCAAACCAACAACTCTTGAACCCTCAAACCTGATCTCTGGCTCTGAACCCTCCCTTAAATCCCTAAACCCTAAATCCCAACACCCTGAAACCCTAAACCGTATAAACCGTATAAACCCTAAGCTTCCAGAAGACTCAGCTCGAAACCTTTAGGTTTAAAACCCAAGCTCTACATCCAAAACCCTGGAACTAAAAGCTGAACCACGAGGCATTTAATCTTAAAGCGAGCGGACCCGCCCCCAAACTCACAGGTAAACCACGCCTACTTGGAGGGTCATCGGAGCTTGGTAAGTAGGTTCATAAGTAGGAGAACAATGGTTACTATATGGGTTAAAGGGGTTATTGAAATACTCACTAAGTCCCCCTGACCCTCCAAGTAGCTCATTAGAGAAGGAGAATTGTCTTCCTAGGCCCCCCATCTACCCTCCAATCAGGCCTGAGTACCCGAAATCAGAGGGTACTGGGAGGGTCTTAGTATGTAGGCCCCTTTTGAGCAGGGTCTTTTTGGGTGGTTGAGCCTAGTAAGAATATATTCTTCATATAAAAACCACACCCCAAAATATAATCTTACTCTATGTTGGGTACCTTAGTACGCTAAACCCTGAACCTACTGTTTTGGGCTTACATGTTCGCTTCGGGGATGGTAGAACATCCGACCTCCAGGAGGTCGCAACCTTCGAGCTTTGTCACCTCATCTGAGCTATAATCTAAAATGCTAAAGTGGGTTGTGTAGGGTTTAGGGTTTAGGGTGGGTTATAAAAGGGGTTTATGAAGGGGAGTATTCTAGGGTTTATTCAGGGGAACATTAGGAATTTAGACTATAGCTTGCATCGTTGGATAACTTGCCGGGACTAGGGTTCACGAAAATGGAAACTACAATTTAGGGCGTAGGGTTTAATGTGCGAGGGGATGGACAAGAGAATGTCCGTTGAAGTCTCATTGGGGATTCTCTTTCATTCCCAAACCGGCCCTAACAGGCCGTAAGATACGGGTATGGCAGAAGGTTATTCCAATTCAGGAGCTTCCGAAAGTAGGAATTCTCATCTTGGGAGTCCCTTACAAACCTTCATTGTAAGGATTCTACTTCATGGGGCTCAAAAAGTGGATGAAGGAAGGTGGGTTATAGAAAATAAGCCCCAATATAGTAGAGTATGTACTAAGGATTCTTTAACCCACCTACCTTCATCCCACCTTTTGAGCCCTCTGACATTTCAGGGGTGTCTTAGATTGAGGAACCCTGACTGTGGAAAACGCGTGTATGAGTCTAACGTAATGCTGTTTCAGGGTAATGGGATCACGTGATTCCAATTCTACGTAGGCCTACCGTAAGGATACCGTCTTAGCCGTTACCGACCGAAAGTCTTTTGGATGGCAGGGTTTAGGGTTTAGGGTTGAACCACCCCACCCTTTGAACACCTGTAAGTAGAACCGATGGCACCCCTTTCTGACACTGCCTCAAACATGTAGGATACCCAAAACGAGGGAACCACAATGTACACAACCCCACATGGTAGTTTCCAAAACAAGGGGGCCCCAATATAAGCCCCAATATACTATAGTCCTTGTTATAAGGAGCGCCAAAATGGTACCCCTAATTTTGGGAACCCCCCCACATACTGTACCACACCGTCTTCTCAGATGTAGTGAAGCAAGGGTTTGGGACTGATAATTACTTGAAGCACTTACTGCCAGACCCCTAAGAGGATGCGGCTTAGGGTTTAGGGTTTAGGGTAAACCCCCAATATGGTATCCTCTACTACCATTGGGTAATTTAAAGGATCCCTTAAGGGGATCTACTTTCTTCATCCCCGAAGCGTACTGCACCCTAAACCCATGCTTGCTAGGGTCACTGCTTCAGCTTCAGGCTTCGGGGCGTTCCAAGAAGTGTTTGTGACAAGTATAGCTTATTAGGTTTTGGGGTTAGGGTTTAAAGTGAAATCTGATGGGTCCTCCTCCCCTGCAACTCCATGGGAACACCAGATTTGAATTTGCACTGGAGGCAAGGTTTGTGGTTTCATCAGCACTACAATCCCTGAAATACTGCACAATTTACCATACTTTCTGCTTGGAGACTCATGGGGTTACCCTAATCATTAGTAGAGCTATAATCCCTGGTATAAGTAGTTGCTGAGTCCCCTAAACCCTAGATGCGAAAGGCATCCCTGAAATTCCGTTTTGTTGGTAGGGACTCAAAGCATAGGGATTTCCTGGAACAGGCGGCTTTTGGGGGGATACATGCGGAGCGCAAACGCATGATGTGGGACCCTACTAACAAGGCGCAAATACTTAAGGTACGTCGGGCACGCCTCCTGCGAGGAATGCTTAGCTTTAAGCCCCTTAGCCCTGCAACCTCCAACCAAAACCCAAACCGCTAAACCCTAAACCCCAAGCCCTAAACCCTAAACCCTAAACCCTAAACCTTGACCTCTCTCTCTCTCTCTCTCTCACACACACACTTCACACTGCACCCTACACCCTAAACTTTCAACCAACATGTTCATGTAATCCCTACGGTTGATACTAAAAAGCTTGGATGACCCCATGTACCCTAAACCTTGTAAAGTTTAGTATTGTGGTATAGTAAGCTCATGCTGATCGCTAGTATCAACAGTAGATCCCATTTCCCTGAACCCTAAAGCCCAAGCCCTATACCCTAAATCCTAATCTCTAACCCTAAACCCTCAGGCCTAAACCCTAAACTCTCACCCCCAAAATCCCTGAATCCTAAAATGCTACGCCAAGATGCCAAATTGGCAGTTGGAGTCATGATCTCGCTGAGGCGCGTCTTCCGGTCCTAGCATGAACTGTTGGGGTAGGGTTTAGGGTTCAGGGTCTAAACTCTTTAAAAGGGTGTTGTGTAGCGGATTCTATAGGGGACGGTTATAATATAGGGACAATGGAAAAGACATGGAAAGTAGTATTTAGGGTTTTGGGGTAATATTGGGATAATATGGGGGTGATAAATGGCTATATAGGCATAACGGAGGAGAAAATGGAAGCACCCAATATACTATAATAGCATGAACAGGGGGTGGCGTGTAGGTCTTGGGTCTTAAGGATTTAGGGTTTATGGTACAGGGTTTAGGGATTTAGGGTTTAGGGATTTAGGGTTTAGGGTTTAGGGATTTAGGGTCCTCAGGGTTTCTCAAAACTGGGCCATCCAAATGGGGGACGGGGACTGTGAGGCTAAAGGCAGAGGTGCGGGACACAAAGGATACATGGGGATTGGAAAAATCTGGGTTTTTCGATGGAGGCATTCTATGAGGCTGTTGTTGGAGAAGCTTTCGTAGGTGCTATAGCGAATAATGAAGGAATGCATCCTCATGAGACTGGCCGTCCCTATGCACCCCCCCCATTAGTGAACCCTTCTGCTTTGATCCCTTCCTACAATGCGCCTGGGAGAAAAAAGCCCGCCCAATGTTCCACTCTGAGCCCATTGGCGCATACCATCCTAGGGCATAAGACTTACAGGAAACCTTTCACTGGAACCCACTAAGGGCTACCAGTACCTAGAGTAATTTTGGGTGCTAAATCACGGCAAAGGTACCAAATTACTGGGTACACATCCACTTACCCTGAAATCTAACTAAACCATGTTTATGGGTTCATGGATTCCAAGTATACACGAGAGACCAGTCCCAACTCGCTTGCATACATCGAGATCCGAATCAAAGTCCTGAACCCCTAAACTTGTTGGTTGTTAGTAGGGAATAATGGAATATAGTTCATATGCGGACAACATGTAGGTTATATAAGGAATATATTCGCTTTTTCTCTGTACGCGGTTCCAGTAACTGCATGCTCCTACGTTCTCGAGCCTTCTCATCCCGAATCCCAAAACCCTCTGTCAATGAAACTTCCCCTGCGGCAGATGTGAAACCCCAAGCCATAAACCCCACATCCCGTCTTCTGAACCCCCTGGCAGTCCTGGATAAAGTCCGTGTCCCGCTTTGTCACCTGTATAGCGGCTTGCCGCCAAAGATCTGGGAAGATACCACATTGATTGAAAAGGATGCTCTGGGTAACCTGCTGAGTAGCCCCGCATTCTTGACATGTTGACCTCCAGCGAATGCTTCGTGCTACAAGGTGCAAGGGCGCCGTCGAATACGAAAGACCCTATCACTTAGGGGTTCAGGTTCTCCAAACTGGAGTTGCTACGGAGCTACATAGGGCCTAGGGTCTGAAAAGCAAAGGGTTGTCATGCTCGGCCTGTACAGGAGTATAGGCCTTTACGACTTCGAAAGTGGGAAGAACGTGTTCGGCTTATCATGAATTCATCACCCACGTCCTAGCACAAGAGCACTTGCGAATAGCTTTCCGGTTCGAGAATCCCACTGACAAGCATAGTGACACCGGCAACATGTAGACAGCCCGAACCCTACCAGACTCGTTCGTTAACCCACACGTCCAAATGCGCTACACCCTACAGCCTGAACCTCAAGCTTTAACCCTTCCCGCTGCAGGCCCGTTTCGTGGACTCTGCGTGGTTCGCAAGGGGAAGGTTTGTTGGGCTGAGGTAGGGGCTGATATTGGGGGTTTAGGGTTTAAGGGTTTAGGGTTGGAAGGTCTTATGGGGGAGAAATATTGTTCCCGACTCTTAGAGACCCTGAAGGCATAATGTCGAGCATGGACGGAGTTCCCGGAATTTTTGAAACCGCCTAATTCCTGAATGCACTGACCACTCCCTACACGACAGTCCGTTTTACAACATGATTGAGACTTTATTCCTTGCGTGGGAAGGCTCGGCTCACTGAGTAACCTCAGATCTGACTCTGAATCCTAACCCCAAACCCAACATGTAACCCCAGAACCCGCAGAAACCTACATCCTAAGCCCTAAGGCTCTTGAACCCCCCCTAGTGGTATCCCAGACCGGAGTCTCCAAAACCCCAAACTTCTCCTCAGAAGCTGGGAGCCTAAGCCCTATAACCCTGAAGCACTAAGCCGCGTTTTGTCTGGGTTGCTGTTAAGGAACTTAGGGTTTAGGGTATATTATCCCCCTATAATGGAGAATCAAATGGAAAAGAAAATGGAAAATGAAATGGAAACCGAGGGAATATAGGGATTTAAGGAACTTAAATTAAGTTACTATATTGGGGAAACTCTATTATTTGATATATATATATATATACCCATTTATGGTAACATAAATTAAGTTCCTTAACAGCAACCCAGTTGTTTCTCTTGAATCCGGGCTGCAAGCCCCAGGAGCTTAGCACCCATCTTCCCATTCTCGGTGACAGGGAAGCCGGTGAAGCCCAAAGTACCTTGCCACTTTGGGGTCGAAAAGTTTAGGGTTTAGGGAATCCAAGCCCTAAACCCGAAGAACCTTGCCACTTGGGGGGTTAAAGGTGTGGGGCTTAGGGAGTCGAAACCCTAAACCCAAAGCATCTTGCCACTTCGGGGGTTTAAAGCTCAGGGGGTCTAGAGAACTAGAGTCCCCTTGTATACACCCCCCGCCAAATTACCAATTTACAAAGAACATCCAAAGACAAACTCCTGTTTTTGAAGACTTTGGAACTACCACCCACAAGAAAGGCTTGAGAGTTAGAAGCTCTTTGACGCAGGTTGGAGATATTCAGGGTGGAAAAAGGTTCGAGGACTAACGTTTAGAGCCTATAAGGTTCAGGTGGTTCAGGGGTTGAAGGCTTCAGCCTAAACCTTCAACCCTAAACCCTAAAACCCGGAACCCTAAAGCCTAAACCTAAAATCCTAACCCCCAAACCCTAAAACCCTAAACCAATTCAGGGTAGATTGAGGGATTTGGGGCTCAGGCTTCTGTAGCTATTTGTAGATGGTCCTTTTCGGCGATCTAGGGAAGGGTTTAGGGTTAAGGGTTTAGGGAGGTATGCAGAAATTTTGTAGTTGGCATGTGCTCCAGGTTTGTTTGTGACGTGCTTCTCGGAAGTTGAAGGGTAGCTTAGCTGTCAGACAGCTAGACCCTAGACCCTAAAACCCTAGAGATCTTCCCCGAATATCTGCGTCACCAAAAATGAAAAACGGTGCCTATGTGTCTGAGAGACACCCAGATGTAACAGTAGCTGCAACTTCTGGACCCCAGTAATACTACTGATACTACTAAGAATAGTAATAATACTTCTGAGAATAGTAATAATGATGTAATAACTATACTACTAAGAATATAGTGACAGTAATATTGACAGTAGTGGTGTTAGGATGAGACTTGGGGGCTTAATCTGTCCCTTTTAGAATGCCTTAAGCACTTCTACATCATCTCTGCATAAACCAAGACAAAGGAGCTGGGTTTAGGGTCTAGGGTTTGGGGTTTAGGGGGTCCCATGACTCCTATAGAAACCCTACTTGACCCATTCCGCATCTCTCCAAACCCGATAAAATCCAAACCAAAGTTCTTCAACCCCGAAACCCTGCTGGAAACCCTTTGCCCCATCCTCAATTGAACCCCTGAAAATACCTTAAACACCCGGAATATGCATCCTACATCCCAAAACCCTATCCTAAACCCGGAACCCCTAAAAGCCTACGCCCATAAACCCTAAACCCAGGTTCCTAATCCCAAAATCAAAAAAACCCTAAACCCCCAAACCAAATCCCCGTAGTCCCCCTTAAGTAGATAGAATATGGGGTATATGGGGATCGTATTCTAATATCCTCAAAGCCATATTCTATCTACGTAAGGGAGACTATAAGCCCCAAACACCAAGCCCTAACACCCTTTCGTACCCCGATATACTCCAGCAGTTCCTTATTTCTTTTACATGATTCCTATATTTTCTACTTATGATCCCTAAGCACCCATGGTCCTAAACCATAAACCCTAAACCCGGATGCTCTTCAACTTGTCCAGCTCCTCCACTGTCATGGTCGGCGGGACGCAGCGAGGTTCAAGAATGAAACCTGCCTTCACACGGTTTAGGGTTTGGTGGTTTGAGGTTTAGGGGTTTAGGGTTTAGGGGCTTGAGGTTTAAGATTTAGGGTTTAGGGGGTTTAGCGTTTTAAAACTTAGGGTTTAGGAGTTTAGGGGTCAAAAGTTTAGGGTTTAGGGTGTGTGTAGGGGTTAAGGGTTTAGGGTCTAATTAGGATATGAGGGTTTACCTGTACCTCCAACGATCCACAGTTCCTATGGGTTGTACCTACTAACTAGGAGGTCATTGCTACCAATCTTAGGAAGTGGGGTGCAAATGTTGTACAACACATTAGCAGTTGTCTACAGTTTCTATGGGTTATACCTGTTAAATCGGGGGTAACCACTACCAAACTTAGGTAATGGGAGCGCTAACACTTTCCCGAACATTAACAGCGTTCTACAGCTTTATGGCATTAAAAGATAATTGCCCGCGCAAGATCGACATTACGCTGGAGGCTGGAAGCTGTCTGAAGCACAATCCGCCTAACGTCATCCATGCCCCAATGCGGTCCCCTGATGTGTAACATGTCCCAAAAGCTGCGCTCAGAAGATCACAGTCTGTGATCCCCAAGCGTCAGGAAGCAAAGACTTGGCCTGTGAACCTGTAACAGACCGACAAATGCTGCACAGGAAGAATCCTCAGATCAGTCCGGAACCTGCGTCCGTCCCAATCCCTGCGAAATGCCGGCACTGCAGCATGATGATAGTTACTGCTAAGCTTGGGTAATTGGATTACAGGTACTGTCAATGCTTTGGGTTTAGGCTAGGGTCACGGTTCAACGCTTAGGCTCACCGTGCAGGGTTCAGGGGTTCAGTGGCACGGTCTACTGTTTAGAGTCAGTGTCACGATCTAGGGTTTAGGGGAACAACACAATAGAAGATGAATACAAGCAATCAGACGCCCCCGGCCTTACAAACCCTAAAGCCAAACCTTATTTCGCCTAAATCAAAGGTCCAAAAAGTTGACCTGGCGTTGGCCCCGAAGCCTGGGATCCGTAAATACTTAATCTGCCGACTCTGAAGACCAACTTAGGCAGAAGAATTCTGTTTCGGGTTTTGGGTTTTCTGACTGGTTCAATGCTTTGGATCTAGGCAGGTAAATCACTGTCACAGGGAGTGCACATGTAAGGGACCCTAAACCCTAAACCCTATAACTCCAGTATCAGCGGCCGATTGCCTTGAGACCGATGGGGCCTTAAAAGCAATAAAAATGCGTCCATGTCCCTTAGGCTCCATGTAGGTACTATTTATAGGGTTTGGGGCCAAATCTAGGTACTATTTATAGACTTAGAGCCCCAGGGTATTGAGCCATGAACTGAACACAAAATGCCGAACTCACCCTGGATGCCCCCAGACTCCCTTCCTAGAGGGTCAAAGAACACAAACAGCAACCACCCACCTAAGCCTGCACCCGAGACACCACACCCCAGGCTCAGAACCTAAACCCAAACCTTACATATAATCCATATGTATATGAACCCTTGTCTAAACTCCTAGTATCCCCCTTAATAACCCCTATAGTAGTCCCCTATATAATGCCCTATATAACCCCCCTTTAAGGAGTTTAGACTATAGCTCATATGTATATGGTCCTATGCAACCGCCATATCCCCTTCGAAGGGGCCGGCTAAACCCTAAGCCCCCACATCCAAACCCGCAAAGCGCCTTGTACTTCTTCACGCGCGCTACCTCCGCTGCCTGCAAAAGAGTTACACTCCCCCAAACTAACATGGAAACTCATATAGCCCCCTTTTAGAAGGACTGTAGTCTTTATAGGCCCCTTTTTGGGTTTCCATGTTAGTTTCCCGGAGTGTAGGGCCATGGGTTCCAGACCCAGACATGGGGACTTTAGGGTTATAGTGGCTATATAGGGGTATACAAGGATATAAAGGGCCTTTCACCTTTACAGTTTCCAGAAGTTAGGGGCCCCTTTTCTTGGAAACTGCCAGAGCATCATTCTTACGCTATTCTTATGGTTCTGGCTGCGACTCCATTAGTACCGGTCCTTCGTTTGTTTCCCCACAAGCCCGAGGTTTTAGTTCCTTGCTTGGCTCATGACGTGTTGTTGGTAAGCAATTGCTAGACAGTACAGAAAAACAAGCTACACATGAACCTGTCTAGAGTCTAGGGTAGGGTCTGGGAATTTTCCACATTTTGAACAAGAATCTGAATCCGCAAAAGGTCAGGTCAGTATTTGGGTTCAACTCGAAGCAGAAAATCCAAAGGAGCTCATGTTGGTAAAAAAGTGCAAACTCTGGCTGGAAAGAGCTCCATGTTTCGGGACTTGTAAAACAACATGTGCAAGGATAGTCTAGGAACGCCTACTTGATCTCCGCTCGCCACTGAGCGGGGACGAGAGTCCAGGGCTCTCAGAGAACACTGCACATGGCAAACATTGTTTTCTTCCCCTGTTTCAGGGCTCCTCGAAAATGATAGGCAATTTGGCCACGCACCTAACCCTCCAATGCTTTGAGGCCTCCTCAGGCTACTTTTCAAGAAAGAAGAATACTTTCACCAAGCTGGACTCCAAGTAGCTCAACTTCATACGCTTTGAGCCCATGCATTCGCCAGGCAGCACCGTTTTCGGGCTGCCCACTTCTGGCAGCGTTCCACCCGGCTCGAGCGCAAAAACGCAAGCCAGAAGCATCCGGCCTCCGCTTCTGCACACGTGGCTGCTTCTCCACCATGGAAGGAGCACACGCATCTGCAACATCCACTGTTGCTAAAGCTCTTCTCTGCAGATGGAGGTGCTTTCATCGCCGCCAGCCCTTGGCCTCCTTGCACCCAGAAAGCAGCCACAAACTGTACCAGTATCCAACTACCTCTACAGGAATTGGATGCAAATGGGATGTCCTCACTCATAGTTTTCTACACGGTGCGCCAATGACTATAGGATGATGACTTTCCCGCGATCTTAAGGCCAGAGCCCTGAAGCAGCTCGGGCACTCGTACGTGCAGTAGACATCTTCGAAGTTTGTGCTTTAGGGGTTGCTAGGTTTTATGGCAAGAGGTCCTTGATCTACTGCCTTAAATGCTTGCACTGGGCCTGGCAAGTGGCCTGGAATTCTGTGTCAAAATGGAGCTACCCTTACAAGTCCCTAAACAATGAAACGTGTCCCCTAAACCCTAAACCCTGAACCATTTGCTGTAGGGTTGGGTGGCCTTTAGAGCTGGGAAACAGTGAAGGGCCGCAGCGGCTATGGGCGGCTATGATCTACAAGGTTCTTGTCACCCAGATTTACTAGTTTGCCGTTAAGGAATTGAATTTAAGTTACTATATTGGGGAAACCATATGGAATACTATATACATATATATATATATATAAATCTCTCTCTCTCTCTCTCTCTCTATAGAAATACCCATTATGGTAACTTGACTTAAGTTCCTTAACAGCAACCCAGTTTAAGTGTCAAGGTTTCAGGGTAAGGAGTTATGGAGAGGACAGCAAGGCTCATGAGATTGGGGGACGATGGGTTCAGGGTTTAGGGACTCACCTGGCTGGGGGTGGAGGATCAAAAAAAACAAATAAGGATCAAAAAAAAACAAAATCTGAGGATCAACAAAAAACAAATAAGGATCAACAAAAAAACAAAATCGTGGAGTTAATAGTAAAACTGGTAGAACGGAGACAAGTC
>CAJNIZ010044049.1:95341-114175 GCA_905231905.1 Symbiodinium pilosum
CGAATAGGAAGGATAACAGTCATAATAGCCAGAATGCTAAGAGCTCGAAAAACCTCCAAGTACGAAGCCAGGAAGCCAAGAAGGCAAGAAGTTAAAAAGCCAAGAACCCAGGGAGCCAAGAAATCGTGTTGTCGTTCTTTGTTTCTTTCTTTCCTCCTTTCCTTTGTTGCTTCTTTCTTTCTCTTTTCCTTCTTTCCTCGTTTTCATGTATTTCTTGTGTTCTTTATGTTTTCTTTCTTCACTTATTCTTGTTTTCTTTCCGTATGTTTTTCTTTCTTTCTTTCTTTCTTTCTTTCTTTCCTGCTCCGGCCTGGGGCTCGAATATTTTGTTTTGTTGATCCCTGCTCGGGAGGCCAGAAATGTTGTGTTTTACTATAAAATCAAGGATTTTGTTTGTTGTTTGATCCTTATTTGTTTTTGTTGATCCTTATTTGTTGTTTTTTTTGATCCTTGTTTTTTTTTGACCCCCCTCCCCCTGGCTGGTATGTATCCCCATTGAAACCAGAGACTTCTATGTAGATAACCTGTCTGCCCTGTTTAATACGGGAATTACTGCAGGGAATTACCCTCCCCAATTCAACACGGAAGCAACATGTACTCAACATGGACAACCGTTCATTCATTGAACAGCGATTTACGGTTTAGGGTTTACTCAGCCAACATTACCATAGGAAGAAAAAGGATCCTTTTAACATAAGTATATGGAATCACACACCCCAAAAAATTAGAGGATCCCTAAACCCTAATCCATAAACCCCAAACTGATCCAGTGTAGGCACGGTAGAACCCAACCCCCTCGGCCTGAGTTTCTACTGGAAGGTTGGTATGGATGACGCCAATGCCGCCCTCCTCAGACGCAATCTCTATACCCTAACCCGGATTAGGATAATTAACTACTACGAGAACGAGCAAACCCATGAGGAAGGGATTTCTACCTAACATGTGACATCTTATCCTCTTTCGGGTCTAGGGTTACTCTAGGTAAGCCTTAACTCCTCAACCAGCAACCCACAGATATCAAATTTGGAGCCTCCGGTCCCCCGCGAATACCGAGGCTTCGGCTCAACATGAAAGTTTCTCAAAATTAAGGGTACCTTGTTAGTGGTTAAATAGGGGTAATATGGGGATAACGGAAAAGAAAATGGAAACTACTATTTAGGGTTTAGGGTTTCACAAAATTAAGGGTACTTTTTTGGAGGTCTCCATAACAAGGATTGTAGTATACTCGGATCTATACTGGGGTCCCCCCCGTTTAGGGAAACTACCATATGTATACTGTGAGAAGCATTCGCGCGCGGCATCATAAGGGTTTCGGTTTTACTGTTGGGGTTTTGCTGTTCCTGGAATCGACATACGGACTTCCAAGCAACTGAGCCGTTTTTGGGGGGGTTCTCAATAGGGATTGTAGTCTTTGAAGGTATAGAAGGGAGACTCCTCTTTATGTACTGTAGGAACCTATCCAACTAAAATTAGGTTGTGGAGGCGTGTGTATACATGATATGGTAGTTTTTCTAGGCGTTACAAAGGCTGACATTGCTGTTCGTATTACTACTATTTCTACGGTTATGGTAACTATTATCTTTATTACTATCATTATTTGTAGTATTATCGCTACTATTCATATCTTTACGATTCATATTTCAAATGCTATTGCTACTGCTTGATATTCAGACTTCTAAGGTCGGCGCGGGAGAGCAGAAGTTCCCTACACTGAAGCCAAACTATAGCATGCAACTGCGCGCAGTCTCCTTAGTGTTTGGGGTTTAGGGTTTGCCCTAAACCCTAAACCTTAAACCCCCCCCCAAACCCTGAACCTTCAAAACGACAGCAGTCTATATCGAAGCTTATGTCTTACAAGTCAGGTTGGGGGAGGGCAATGCCCATGTCAACAACGCATGATCTGGTGTTGGCAGTCACCCCAAAGACCAATAACCCTCAATCAGGGCATCGACCCTATATGATACTAGGATGTTTAAAATGACTGAAGGTATATATATTCCCTAGCTAAGGGAATTTGAGCTTTCTGGGCGGTTTGGGCTGGCTTTCTGTGCAGTCAGAACGTACGGTGTCTGTACCTACTTTTCGTCGCTATCCTGGTTTGACTCACCCAACCTTAGTCTCCCCGTCATTCTGCTGGGACCTACAATGAGCCATAGTCTTAACTCCTAGTATCCCCCTTAGTAACCCCTGTAAACCTCCACTATATAGTCCCCTATATAACTCCCTTTCAGGAGTTTAGACTGCAGGTCATATGGGGATAATGGAAAAGAACATGGGAACCAATATAGTATATTGGGGTTATATCGGGGAAAATGGAAAAGAAAATGGAAACTACTATAGGATATTAGTGTTCTATGGGGATGTCCCTTCACCAACTTCACCGCCTGCTGTAACTTTGTGGCCAAACTATTCGCGGACTTTCTGGGAGATCCTTGATGCGAGGGGCTTGGCGGTTTAGGGTTAAGGTTTACCTTGGGCTTAGGGTTTAGGGTTCATGGGATTGAAGTTTACAGCGCCCATCTTCCACTCCCACTTCTCAAAATGAGGGTTCATTGTGGAGTCCCGATTGTTTGTCGATGGTTTCTTGCCCAGCTGCCTTGTGATAAGAACCACTAACCGTAGTTATTGGACTTATATGTATAGGTATGTAACTATCTCTATAAACCCTAATCCCTGACCCTAAACCCTAAACCCTGTAGAGCTAGGACTCCAAAGCCATGGCAATGGCCATGTTCGACTCTGTGACAGTGTCCATGGGGCTGGAAACAATGGGCGTCTTCAGCGCAATCCTAGGGTTTAGGGATAAGGGCTTAGCGATTGTTACCATTACTTGGGGTTTGGGGGGCAATTTGAGTTTGCAATTTTGAAGTTTTGGAGATTCAGGATATTTGAGAACCCTAAGCAATGGTAAGTTTATATGGGCTTGAGAGTTTAGCGATTTGGGTTTAGCACCTTCAGCGCAGCCCCCCAGGCTTTTGGGACTGAGATTTCAGAAGGGTTTGAGGCTAATGGTTTTTTTCAAAGACTTTATTTGTTTTGTGGCACGGGGAAGGTTCAGCAAAATCCTCCGGGCTGTGTGAAGCTTCCCACGAAGCTGCCCTGCAATCCCCATTTGAAGTGTGGTACGGCTTAGGAGTAATAGCATGCTACCCCAAAAGCAGCGACAAAGTTTGAGCCTCTCTGGGTTGGGACAATGAGTGTTTGGGGTCTTCCGAAAAAGTAATAGGTCAAAACCAGAGACCTGAAAACCCAAACCACCGCCCCGCGATGCTTCACCACGTCCTACTTGGAGGGTCAGGGAGTCGTACTAAGTGGGTTGATAGCCCCTACCACCCATATAGTAGCCCTAGTTATTTTAACTTTTCACCTAGTTACTAAGTCCCTATGACCCTCCAAGTAGAGGGCCCAAACACTAAAATCTGAACAGTTCCTGGGCCAGAGAAGACTATTCTTTGGGTACCTGGACCCTCTAGGTGTGGAGTTTCTGAAGCCGGGGTGATCCTAGTGAAATTACAGTCTTCCTACTTGGGTATGGTATGAGAACCCTCAACCCTAAAAGTTGAGGATCATGCAAAGAAAATCAAATGTCTTCCCACACCATGAATCACAGCGCGGGACGTGAAAGATGAATCCTCCGGTTCCAACGTGACAGCTCAGAAACTCTACTACCCGTCCTAGTACATATATGTCAGATTATACACATACGCACACATATGTATATATATATATAGATACACACATACGCATGTGTATGTATGTATGTATATATATATACACATACCCACGAAATGAACGGGATAAAGCAGCATGTACCAGTCGTTCAAACTGCCATGGACCTTCAGTATATTGCTTTGGCACGCTGTAGCAGCATAACTCCCGCGTGCTAGGTATGTGATGTCATGCAATATTTCCTGCACCAACCGTCTTCCGCTGCACGCAACACGATGTTCCAAAAAAAAACATCGCTTGATTAGGTTCATTAAGTTACACAGCAGCAGAAGATTAAAAAAAATGGATAGGAGAACATACCCTATCATAAGCTAAAGCCCAGAGTCTTCTTCGAGAAACGAGAGCCAAGTGCCACATCGTGCACGCCAAAGTTGATGTGTCCAGGGAGGCAGATCAGATCATCATACGTGTAACCACCTGAGCCACGGTCATCTTCGTGGTGCAGTTGGTGGGAGTATTCCCTAGAATGGTTTAGGGTTTTGGGCTTAAGGATTCGAAGCACAGTTACCTGTATGTTGGGGTATCGGTCCCCAGCCTCCATGTGATAGAGCGTTGCAAAGATGATATCTTTTGGATCCCTACTATATTACGCACAAAAAAAAGGTACCCCGAAAAGTGAACCTTGACAACTCGCTGTATTAGCTTCAGGTCAGGACCCAATACTATTTCCCTCATCATCCCCACACACGTTTCCATTGCATCCTCCATGTTTGTTCCATGTGGTTGTAAAATGCGCACCTCATCACAGGTGGGGTTCTTTTCAGGGCACCATGGCTTCGCCCCGAATCCAAAACCCTAAGCCCCAAACCGCTCTCTCTTTCCCCCGCTTACTTGGAAGCCGTCAGTTCATAGCCCACAAGTAGTCCCTACTTATTGGATACAAGGCATGGGGGCAGTAAGTGTCTTCAACGCGTCTAAGAACTGCAGTTTAGGGTTTTAGTTTAGAGTTAGAGGGTTGTTATAGGGATCCTGCGCATACTTCCAGAGTCTAGGTGTGGTCCAACAACACATAAACAAAGGAAAGCAAGAATGAACAGGATTCTGCATGCTAAGCCTTAATTATTAATCATCAAACTGACACAGACATACTGCTCAAGGACAAAGATCCTGCATGACCCTGAGCAGGCTAGACCGTCGTAATGCTTGGTTTAGGTTGACCACGCCATGCAAAAATTCGCCCAACAACCATACCAAATAATAGTTCCCAGCAGCTCATGGTGGTCTTCGAACCGAAAATCTCTGCCGCAGAGAACCTTGTGGGAGCCGGGTGAAGACGACATGGCGAGGGTTAGAACTCTAAGGTTCAGGAACTAGGGTGTTCACTACAGTCCTATTTGCCTACATATCGATTTTTTCTCCCTTGGATCTCAAGTATCATCTACAACCCAGGAACTTACTATATCATATTGTAGTTTCCCTAAATAGGGGGGGACCCCAATATAGATCCCAAATTGCTATAGTCCTTTTTATAGGGACCCCTTAAAAGGTACCCCTAATTTTGGGAAACACCCTAAACCCTACAGCCTAAACCCTATATGTCCCCTATAATCCCCTAAAGGGACCCCTAATTTTGGGAAACCCCATTTTTATCTAGCAACTGGGCGTATAGAGGTTGGAGGAACTTCATGGCTAGGAATTAGGGCCTATGCATTTTGGAGGAACCTCCCTAGCAGTCTCCAGGGTTTAGGGTTTAGGGTCTTAGGGGGGCTATATTGGGGTTATATAGGGATAATGGATTTACGTAGGGTTTTAGGGTTTAGGGGGCTGTGTCTTTAAGTAATGTACAGGGGGCCCCTTCCAGCGGGTTTCCCAAGATTTCCCTGGGAGCCCCCATATATGGAGTCCTGAATGTCCTGAGAAAGTTCATTAAAAACCAAACATGACATGCATGAGGTGTTGACCCCGTGGTTCGCAAATCCAGCATGTGCAGACATAGGTTTGCGCAAGGCTGGTGCTAACCATTTGGGGCTTTGTCTGAGATGCGGGGTTTCACTGGACGATTCCTAGAGCTTTGGAGTCGTGGTCTTGGTCGTCTGCGCTAGTGGAAGCTTGGCAAGCACTCCATTTCTAATCCATCAGACAATGTTCAGCCAGATACTGATTTGCCCAGCTTTCAGAGCAGGTTGGGCGCAAAAGACATCATAATTCGCCGAGGCTATCCAGCCTCAGGGCATCCAGAACCCTTTAAAAACCAGCCCTACCACCCCTTTTGCAGACCTGTTCGCTCGTGGCGACCCCTCTCCCCTCCCATGGTGGGTGGCCTAGTCCAGCCTGACCATCCCGCGTGAAGTTCTAGCTTCGCCCCAGGTTTGAAGCTGTCGCAGTACGCGGCAGCAAGCATTTTTCGTCCATTCCTCTCTCATGTTTTTGGCAGCTTGTGCTTAACAAACCCAACCCATTCTTCCTTTTCCTGACATCAGCAGCCAAGTGTAGATCCCCTCAGGAAGAGCTCACCAAGGGCTGGGAAAGAACACCAATCAGTACCCCACATAATTTCAGAGCACAGGCGTTAAAAGCATTGAAAGGAACATCCCGGACAACGCTGAGATTACCTGAAAACCTTTTCCGAGGGGACTGCAACACCGCTCCAAGTCCAGGCGCGCTCCCAAACTGCTCCAAGAGCACTCTTACAGTGGGGGTCTGAGGACCCAAACAATGGTGCTGAAAGTGGTTTAAGGTCCAAGTAACCCAATTAATTATGGAGCCTAAAGCACCAGAAACCGTTCAGATTCAGCAGCCTTTTAGCAGTTGGGCCCTAAAACCCTAAACCCTAAACCCTGAACCGGCCCTTAACCCTAAACCCCTAAAGTAGTTGGCTCCTTGCACCAGCGAGGCCTCTAGGGTGGAGCAAGAACTCCAATTCCAAGACTGTATTGCGCGACAAGGGTGGTCCCCTTACAGGAGGTTACAGGGGATATATGTAAGGTTGTTATGGGGATATATAATATAGGATTTAGTGTGTCCTTAAAGTATAGAGGTCCCAGAGCACTGAAACCGTCCCACCCTAAGCAACGGCACTCCGCACAACAGCAACCGTGAGAAATCGCGGACCACTTCGTACCCGATAGTCTTATCACGGCGCGCTCGGGCAAAAAACGCAATTATCCACCTGAATCTTTTTGAAACTTGAGAATTACGAGCCCTCAAGCCCTGAACCGCCCTGTAACCAACTTGCGTCTAGTGGTCCTATGGCAAACATCTTTGCGAGAAAGTGGTGCCAGACTTCTTGTGTTCTACTACGCAGCGATGATGTTACGGAAGTGCTCAGTCAATGGGGCTCAAATTTCCTGTTCACTTTGCCCTAAGGGTCTAAGTACCTAATATGTACTTGCCCCAAAACCTGTACCATAATCACTATTACTCTAAACCCAGGAACCTAACTGTTGGGTACTTGGACCCTCTGGGTATGGAGGCCCTAAACCCTCAACTAGAACAGCTTCAATTCCCAATTTAAGGCCATTTTGGTACTACTCCCTATATAAACAACTATTTAGGGTGAGGGCGGGTGAGGTCGCTTTAAATTGCCCGACTACACCCTAAACCCTAAACGCTAAACCCTAAACCTTAACCCTAAACTAGGGCGAGCCCAGGAACCCATCGTTCAGGTCGGCGTCCGTGAGCTTCGAGGGGTCCTGCTCAGTTCAAGTTGGGGAAATCCAAGACCTATACAAACCCTAGAGATCCAAATAGCCTAGCGCGGGTAATCTCAACAGACTTTAGGGCCCAATGTAGGTATTATTCCTAAATTTGGACCCCAAGAGGAGCCTTTACAACAAGTGGGATGTAAGAGGTCAAGACATGAGCTGTCGTCTGAACTTCTGTATCCCCAGTGAAAATCTTCATGATACTCATTTATAACCCTGCTTTAATAGGAACCCAAACCCTAAACCCCAAACTGCAAACCCTAAACCCTAAACCCTACGCCCTAAACCCTAAACTTGACTCTAGCTCACATGAGAGCTCGTAGTGGTTCTGCGTCCTGGGCTGTATGGCCTGAGGTCTGCGGGGTGGGACTAGAGTTTAAGGCTTACCCTCAGACGGCCGTTTATCATATGGTCTTTGGGACCAAAAGCTTCCAATATGAGTCCTTAGAGCATTAAGGTTACCCTGGGGATCCAAATATCCCAATGTAGATAATATTTACAGACTTTAGCACCCCATGTAGGTATTTTGTATACTTGGATGCCTAAGGTTAGGGTTTGTGTTTCAACTGACGGTTTTCGCTTGCGTCTTGCCAGCTCCAGGCCGATACTGGGCTTCAGTGGGTTGTATGGATTTGAGACTAGCCCTGTATTCCCCAAGCACTAGACCCCTCCCGTTATGATAAAAAGCCTTAAAACCTTACACCCTAAACCCCTAAACCACCCCCGCATTCTTCGGAGCACCCCGAAAATCAGTGCAGAATGGTTCAGACGCAACCCACTCCGAGGACATTTATCTTGCAAAGACTACCCCTAAGGCTCCAAGTAGGTACTATTTGCGGGGTTTAGGGCATCATGTCAGTATTATTTATAGGGTTTAGGGCTCCATGTAGGTACTTTTTGTGGGGTTTGGGGCCCAATGTAGGTATTATCTATAGACTTAGAGCCCCAGGGTACTGTCAGGACTGCAGGATTCGTCTACAAGGGTTTATGGCTTAGGCTTTCTTACAGTGAATCCGGACATGTTTCCTGAGCAGCAAGTTTCGATCGCGGCCAGCATTTCAAGCAAACTGCACGGTTCAGGCCGTGTAGGCTCTAGATCCTGAGCCCTGACGGAGAACGATACCCCAAAGAAAATCTTGGAAGCTAGCCAGGGAGTCCTGCACATACCATGCGTAAAAGTACTCTCATCATTCATGCAAAAAACTGTGAGCCATCTACTGGGTTGCTGTTAAGGAACTCAAATTAAGTTAGTATATTGGGGAAACCCTATTATTTACTACATATACCCGTTATGGTAACTTAATCTAAGTTCCTTAACAGCAACCCAGTCTAAAGCGCTCAACAAATTTCTTGGCTTGGGAGTGCCCCATCTCCATTTCCTGGGTTGCTTGGTAGTTTCCCAAAATAAGGGACCCCAATATAGACCCCCAAATACTATAATCCTTATTATAGGGACCCCAGAAAGGTACCCCTTGTTTTGGGACACCCCCACATAACTTAAGTAACTTAAGTTAAGTTCCTTAGCAACAGCCCACTTTACCAAAGCACGTTGGACATTAAAATGGACCCCAGCTTCCTTGGCTGCATCTTAAGTATCCTCTCAAAGGTTTAGGTTTTTCTGGGGGAGGGTTTAGCGCGATGCAGCCCCTTTCAAGAAGACAGGGAGCTTTATAAAGCGCTTCTTGGGGCCTCCTTTAGTTTGCGGAAGTTCAGAAATAAGGCACGCGGCGCCGGGAAATCTTGATCATATCGAGCCATGCCTTAAAGATGTATATATATATATACACATGCGAATGTATGTATGTATGTATGTATGTATATATATATATATGTACTCATACATATATATATATATGTATATGGCAACCCCCCTATAACCCTGCTTTATGGATTTCAGATCATGGCTAATCTGGCCATGGATGCCTTCCTTTTTCTACCGCATCCCTCCGCAGACCACCCTCTACAGAGATAACTACAACACTGGCTACTTGGAGGGTCAAGGGGGGACTTAGTAAGTGGGTTAATCACCCCTATAGCATCAGGTTTACAGCTTAGGGTTGAGGGTTATGAGGACTCAGCAAGTAGGTCAATAATTAGGGTAACTGCGGTTACTATAGGGATTATACGGATGATTAACCTACTTGCTAAATCCCCCGGACCCTCCAAGTACACTCTCAATCTGGCATCTGCCTCTCATTCTAGCTTTCAAGGTATGGGGTTTCCGTATGTTTCAGCCCTGAACCTGACCACTCCTCCTGAAAATGCTGATTTAGTTGGGTAGGCTGAAACCCTAAACCCCTCAACCACTGACATGATCAAGCTGAAACCCGAACCTGAATGGAACCTTAGACCTCAAACCCTAGTCAATCCCTAAAACTCGCATTCTAAGCCATGGACCCCAAACCATACATGTACCATGCATAGGAAATCCAAGCATAGAAAATGGGTTCTGCTCAAGCCGTCTCTCTTTTCATATGCCGGCTCCCGGACAACACTACAAAGCCCTTTGTACCCCGCCTACATGAGCCATTTTTTAAACTCCTAGTATCCCCCTTAATAACCCCTATACTACTCCCCTATATAACCCCCTTTAAGGAGTTTTGACAATAACTCACACAGAAGCATCTTGCCTTCAGCTCCTTCCTCGGCGATCGGCTTCGATCCTTGCTGGCTCCATTGCTGCCCGTCATTGTAACCTGGGATAAGACAGGCTTATCCGAAGCACTACTTCCTGAACCCTAAACCTGGAACCCTCAACCCTAACCCCATCGGATTCAGGATCTGGGTTCAATGGTTTAGGATACCTGGGCCATTTTTGTGGGTGCCTGCAGCTTACTGCTGGTTTTGAGGGGTTGCAGGCAAAGATACGCCATTGGAAAACACTTTGAACATGTTGGATATCTTTGGCATTTTGGGTTTAGGGCTGAAATGGGGAACAGTAGATCGAGGCTCTGGGACTCTGGGCCTAAACCCTAAAACCAAGGGCTTTCACTTAAAGGCGAAGGTGCAGGCCTACTTGGACGTTCACAAGATTCAGTAATTACTGATAACAAAGGTTCTAACCCTACTGTTAAGTAGGGATGTAAGGGGATTTTAAGTAGGGTTATAAGTCCGGGAAGAAGTCGTGGCTAAGTCCCAGGCACGTCCAAGTACACTGCGCCAAACTGAGGCTAGGTTGTATGGGAAATCTGCGCCTCATGTTAGAGCTACTTGTTTTGGAACTTCCAAAATCTGCGATCACAGAAAGTAGAATCCCAAAAAGAAGGACAGACATAGTAAAAGTTCCGGTTTGGGCTGCGGATTGCCACACAGCAAGAACTGGTATCGCAAAATACAAGTCCTTGTACGGGGACAAAGGATCTGCAATATTTCAACAACATCGAGGCCGCGCGCTCTTTCTTCTTAACGTGGCATTGGCTTGTGTGGTCGGATCCCGGTTTTCGTGTCTCAGATGTGCGTCTCGAAGTTTGAAGATTTGATGCTTAAGTCCTTTGGAAGGTTTGGTGCTTGGTTATGCCGGGAATGTGAATGCACGTGGCCTTGTATGGAGGGGCATGTTGAAGACAATGTTTAAGTACGTAACTGCCACTGCCCACGAACCTTCTTAAATAGGCGCAATACTACGATCTCCATACATTAGCGTGGGCACTATCCAATTTGTTGCCTTTGGGAGAATTACTCGCCGGATCTCGCCGGTATGGGATATAGCGCATGCGCATACAGGGATTCAGAGATGGGCTCCTGGGTTTCAGGTTTATTTGGAGGTTCATTCGTAACTGCCTATATCTGGGGCTGCAACCCTACTTATAATCCCCTCAAATGGCCTTGTGGGCGTTACCCTAACTGCAAGTTGCGTTATAAGCCCAATTTATGGTGTAGGGTTTAGGCTTTCGAATTTTCATTTTAGGGTTTGAGTTTTCAGCATAGAACTGAGGGCAAGGGTTCAGAATTTGGGCAAGAACCACAGTCCGAATCACAAACAAGCCTGAAGGGAACCTGAAAACTCAGCTTCCGCGCGCGAATGCTGCATGCAGATCCAATGAAAGCTTCAGATGGTCCAAGAAACAACCCTAACCCCAAAATCCTTAACGCCGGCCCTGAGCCCGAAACTCCAAACTTCAGGCGTTGGAGTTCGTAGGGCGTAGGGAAAGGGATCATATTCTGTTTAGGGTTTAGGGTTTCGGACTTGTCACCGTGCAAGCAATGATGATTAGGTTTCAACGACTCTCTACGCGCATGGCTGCATGCGAAGTGCTGCCATGGCCCGACTGTGGCTAGCCATCCAACACACTCACCCACCCCACGACGTCTGAGGTGGCCAAGCCACCCAAACCTATGCATTAAGGGCTTAAGACAAAAAATAAAACAAAAAGCAATCAGGTTGTTCTTGGTCAACAGCGCCATTTCATCTTCATCTTCTGTTGAGGTTTCTGAAGTGGCTTTTGAAGGTTTTGCATGAGGACCCTCGGTGAAAGGTTCTGAGAATAAAGACTGGGCGAGGGGCTTAAACGCCGCCGACCCTCAGTTGGTGGGCGGCCTAGGGCGGGTTGGCCTCTATTCAGCCTAAATACCTACAAATTAGGGGCCTAGAGCCCCCATTCAAATGCACATGGAAAGTGCAGATAAATAGGGACCGCTGTAGGGTCCATTCCCTATGCCCTACTAAGAGGCAGGTAGACAAGTCACACCCGCGAATGCCCGCGCTTTCGCAACCAGTTTGATGCATATGCTGCGGCAAGCACGAGCAAAGAACTTGCCCAACGCCCCCTCGCGCAAAAAAAACTACACCCCACAATTACAACAAGGGGCCCCCTAGCGTCATGACCACACATGTTAGAGGATTTATAGCTGTCCGTACCCTTATTGTAACGCAACTTGAGACAATAGGCACCTCCTTGAAAAGGACCCCAAATCTAAATCCTCCCAAAATGGAACCTTGGACCCTTAGCCTGCAGGATGGATTTCCAGACAATGGCGGTTCACAGTTTTAGGGTCTAGGGTTAGATAAGGGCCCAGATTAAGCATAAACCCCAATAGACTATGATCGTTCTTCAGCTACCCCTTCCCCGAAAGAACCTAAACTCTAAACCCTAAACCCTACACCCCAAGTAGGGCATTAGGGTTGAGAAGCTCAAATGTTTCCAGGTTTGTGGCTCCGCATAGATTCTTTCTGGGCCCACAAGATGACATGAGTAGTGTTTCCGCGTGGTTGAACCAAGTAATATTATGTTCTGTATCTAACATAAGTACTATGCCCCAACAAAAAAAAACATAGTCTTATTCTATATTGGGCACTAATTATAGTATCCCCGCATAAAACAGTGCTCACAAGAACAACAGGACCCTTTAACAAACAAGATGGGGCAAGGGATTGAGCTGCCAAGTCTATACTCAATGGTGTGTTATTCAAGGGCTGCCATTGGCTTATGCATCAGGACTTAGGGCCCCAATGTGTCAACCCTGAACCCTAAACCTTAAAGCGCAAGGTACCCTATTCGGCCCCCAAGTCTCTACTACATGCATGTCTGCACCGTTTGCATTCCCCCTCCCTTCCGCAGAGGACCGTCAGCAATTAGTTGTGCGGAGTGTAGAACGTCTCTTGATAAAACGCCCTCTCTGCTTGAGGTGTTGTCATACAGAGGATCCTCAAACTTTTGTGGGTTTCAGCAAGAGCCCTGTACTTAGGTACCGCTGCAAGCAGTGAAAACCACAACGTAACACCCATACGGTTGCGGGGATTACAGCAAAAAAGGCTCAACGAGCATGGTTTAACAGACGTGCGCCAAAGGTACAAGGATCTATTCCTTTGTTCCTGCTAACCAACGAAAAATTAGGCAGGTCCATACTCCTTCCCACACTTTCCAGAACCCAATGATCGGATACAGGCCGCGAAGATCTCTGAACGGTCTATGCGTAAGATCTGGTGAAACGGCGTTGTGCTAGATTCATCTGGGTTGCGGTAAACGAACTTGCACCAAGTGACTAGAATCAGGAAGCCCTGTAATTTGCTATATAGCCATAATACGTTCCCCCTAAACCCGAAACCTAAACCTTATGTAGCCAGATTATGGTAACTTCGTTCAAGTTCCTTCGCAGCGACCCAGGATAAGGGCACCCCTTGGAGGAGCCTCCCGAGGCCCAAATTCCATGTTAGGGAATGCCCAATATTTTTTGGGGCCTTGGGTTTGCAGGGGGCTCCTCGTGGGGAGCCCGTATCATCCCTAAGATAGATCGCGAAAAACTTGGGTCTGGAAATTTGCTTGCTACCTCACACGGAAAGTCGCCCAGCTTCCATGTCATCTTCAATCTTTTTTTTTACACCATTTCTTATGTCATCAATCAACACAAGAAGGAACCAGGTACAAATCCCGAGGTAGAGTTCTTTCCCCATCCCTTCCTAGCCGTGCCTTGAAACCTGTGCCCTAAACCCTAAGCCCAAATCAACTCTAAACACGTTGGAGACCCACCCAACTAGAAACTGAAGATGGACCTCTCCCACTGGCTTAGCTCTTTGTACCTTCAAATAGGGGTATAGGGTTTGGGGTTGAAAGTTTCGGGCTTTTTATGGCCTCAATAGCTATTTAAGAGTATAGTAGCAGGTAAAGTAGGGCCATGGTCCTCATCCCGCATTTCCCGGCTGAATTATACTACCAGGCGGTGTGACTGGAGCAGTCCTGAAGTCATGGTTGCAGGCCACATAGAAACATATAAATATGTACATATACGCAGGCCCCAAACCCAAAGGGGTCCAAAGTACCCGCATAACACGAACTGTAGTTTCTGTAATTACGTATGTTTTACGCTACTGTTCCCTATGTGGCTATTTAAGGCGTCTTTGGACACTTTGATTCCAGGCCCTCAGCGGGGCTTCTCCGCTTGCTTCGCAAGTGGTGCCGCGCAAACCGCATCAAGACTGCCGGGCTCGACCGGGATGGGCTGCTACCCAGAGAGTCCACTACCCAAAGGGTCCATGTACCCAATGATTAGGTACTTGGGTTTTGGGTAATAGTAATTGTAGGACAGGTTTTGTGCAAGTATATGATTATTAGGTACTTGGACCCTTAGGGCTACACCTCACTTAAGGAATAAGGAAGATGAGCGAAATCATACTAAGATCCCGAACATGATTCAAGGTATATTCATTACCTTGTTGGAGCTCACTTATCCATATAGTCGGTTCCCGGGTTGTGGGTACTTTAGATTCACATGGCCAAAACAGTTACACAATATGTAGGTAGCTTGGCTTCTCGGGTCAAATACAGGGTTTTGGGCTCCGTGGAGACTGTGGGGACCTTAAGCTAGAGCTTCCAAGAGACTCAGTTCAGCCTCAAGTTATACAATTGAGAACTTTTCAGAAAAAGTGAAGGTCAGGATGTAGGGAGATTGCAAGGATTCCGTGGGGAATTCAGATCTCCCAGAAGGATCCTATAGGGATCATTGCGACCCGCTCCCAGTTGACATAATTGAATAGCCCATCCTCGTTCAGGCCAGGAGATATCACAAACAGGTGCGCCGCAATCCCTTGCTTTGTAAATCAACACACAGGATTTCAGCATAACCGCTACACATGTCACGACATGTTTGGCAGACACCGCGCACCACACTTCAGGAAAAACTCCCAAGGCAAAACTCTTAAGACCCAAGGAGCCTAGCCTTCCAGGCCTCGGTAGCCTAAGAGTGCCTTAACAGTAAGCTGTCCTTTACCAGAACTCAAATTGAGCTGTAGTCTAAATTCCCTAAAGGGGGTTATATAGGGGATGGCGTCTTGAGGGGGATACTAGGAGTTTGGACTTTGGACAACAGCTTAAATGGAGCTGACTCCAGTAAAATAAGCAGGTAGGCTGCAAGAAAATCCAAACATCAACTGCGGTGTTAGCCCCTATAAAAGTTCCTGTATACTCACAGCTTCTATGCAACTTCGCACTCCTTTCCATGTGAATCTCCAGAACATTCAAAAGTATTTGGGCTCCTAAACCCTGAACCCCAAACCCTACACCGTATCCCAGCCACGTTGGGCTAAAAGTTGGTCCTACTGAGGAAGCTAGATCTGCATGTTATAGGTTATGATGCCCTCCCCAACAAACTACGAATTCTGACCACAAGTGAGGATCCGGATCCCTGCATATTCCCACTGGTTCAGGGCTTAGGGTTATGATTGGGGGGGATCACTTAAGATGCAGGCTTAGCTGTGCAATTACATTGAGGAGGGGCCACCACTCCTCAAATGAGGATGTTAGACCTACTCTGATCCTAGAGAAGGATACAAACAAGCCACATGGTTTACGTTTAGAGACACACCTAAATGCCAAAACCTGAAAGGAAAGCACCCCAAATCACTTGACCCTAAAACCCCAAATCCTCTAAAACGCCGC
Organism: Symbiodinium pilosum; assembly: GCA_905231905.1. Lineage (NCBI taxonomy): Eukaryota > Dinophyceae > Suessiales > Symbiodiniaceae > Symbiodinium > Symbiodinium pilosum. The sequence goes on from CAJNIZ010044049.1 coordinate 111,087, forward strand.
GCAAAGCCCCAAGAGGCTACAAAGAGGCCCGGTGGGCATTTGCATCCACCTTGTGTTCGACTCGGTGGAGGGCCAAAGGGCCAATCTGGCTTCCTCGCCACGAAGACCTCATCACTACTACAGGTTCTGGTACAAGGTTTAGGATTTATCGGGTTTACGGTTCCTTCTTGGGATGTTACTTTAAAACGAGAAGTCTAAATCCCCCCAAAGGGAAGATATTGTCTCACCCCAAACCCCCCAAAAAAGATAGCTCGAACGGCCGTTATTCTACATACTCTGGGGGGGTCCAGGAACTCCTCACTTGGTTGTTAGCCTTGCAAAACATTTCCAACAACAACCCAGACGTTCAGCTTTAAAAATTGTAGTTTAGGGTCAGGGGTTGGGGACTTTGGACCTACTGTTCACAGGCATTCAATTTTCGGATGTCGGACGTGGGGCTGCAAATGCAGCGATTGGGATGTAGAGCTTGGGGTTTAGAATTTCCGTTTTGGAGCTTAGGGCTTGGGATTTGGATTAACCCGACCCTAAACCCTAAACCCAGAATTAACCCTAAACCCTAAATCCTCAACCCTGAGGGTCTAGGGGCTTGGCCGGGGATGCGCAATGGACCATCGATATCAGTTTGGGGCACGACACAAATGCAAATTCAACCATGGAGATCCCTAAGCCTAAGCCCTACGCCCTAAACCCTAAATCCTGAACCCTAACCTAAACTTAAAACCGAGCCGGTCATTCATCACCAGCCTTAACTGAAATGAAGGCTTGGCACAGCTGGCTCGACGATGTAGCCTCCGGGGTAGCGCGGGTCGTGGCGCGGAACCTCATCACATGTGCTGGTGGTTACCAGGAAATGATGAGGAAAATGGGCTATAAGATGCTTGAAAACCTTACTGGATGATGTAATGACTGCTCTAGGGACCATTCCTCTTCATACGCACCACCAGCAAGTTTAAGATCTGCATTTGTTGCGATAAGTAGCTTAGCGTGTAGGAATGCAAAATTTAGGACTTGCAGTGCAGGGGTCTGGGCGCCTAAGATTTGGGTTACCGGGCGCAAGTCTGGACAGATTTGCAGTTTGTGGCTTCACTAGAATTCATGATTTATAGGGGTCAATGAGATTCGGGCCCCGAAGACGTCTCGAAGCTCAATATGTGATTCCAATGGGCTCGGGTATCATATTAAATTGAGTGTTGCGGGTAGGGGCCGGCCAAAACGGAGGGTTGTGTTCAGGGTTGTAAGGCTGAGGTGCTAGTCTAACCCGTGGCATCTTCAGTGATGCAAAGGCTGCAGAGGATAAAGCAACCCAAGGAGACATGATATGTTGCCGGTTGTAGAGGCTGCGCCGAGCTTTGCGCTTGACATGTTTTTCACCCCAGACCCTCTCCCAAACCATAATATAGCGTAGCTCAAAGGTATGCAGATAAGTTGGTAAGCTATGCTCCGAACCTGGGACCTTATATTCCTTCACTTGAATGCTCAGGGAACTTGGCAAGTAGGTTATGAATGCAGGTGGAAACCCCCCAACTAGGGTGGGCCTGCTTATAACTCCGTTTCTTAACTGGGTTGCTAAGTCCCCTGAACATCTAAGTACAAAATGCCCATAACAATTCGCAAGATGTCCCCCTCATCCTTCGCATTGCAAAAAGCAATAATTCCCTAACCCTGAAATTGTTGATTGTCTCTTGCAATGTACACGTGGGGTGTCTACATGTTGCCAAGGAGGCCACCCCTGCTAGTAATGTCTACATGGTGCCCCCTGGCTTACAAAACTTGGAGCAGGGATGTGTATGACCTCTGAAGAGACAACCCTTGTCACAAACCCCCAATTACGATTGATACTAAAAATCCTGCATGACCCTAAATACCCTAAACCTTGGGAATAATGGTACTATAGTATACTAAGGTCATGCAGGATTTTTAGTATCAACAGTAGTGCAAATGATGGTCCGCGGGTGGCCGGGGCTGGCTTACTTACGAGCAACGCAACGCCTCGGCCACTTGACGCCCGAGCGCGCGACCCGGAATGTACGCCCTAAACCCTGAAACCTGAACCCTCCACCCTCAGAACCCTAAACCCTACACCCCAAACCCTAAATCCAAAGCCCTGAACGGTCAGACCGCAACCTTAGAGCTTGCTCTGTTCTGTGTTAAACTAGAGTTTGCAGCCTTCATTCCAAAACGGTCCAGGTAGCTATCTAGTACAAGGCTTAGCGTCTACGGCTTAGGGATTAGGGTCTAGGGAAGGTGTACAGTATGTACTTTGGCCCTAAAGTAGTTACATGGGAAATTGCTTGGGCCTTAATTATATACCCTATACCTACATGGACCTGAAGGGTTTGCACTGATTTATGTAAACTTACCTTTTGCTGGGCATTGTTGGTAAACTTTCCTGATGCGTGTGAATACCTCTGGGAAGACATTCTGAGCCTTTTTGAAAACTTCCCTAGAACTTCAGAGAATAGAAACCCTCAACCCTAAACCCAAAACCCTGAACCCTAAACCCTAAACCCTCAACCCTAAATCCTAAACCCTAAACCCTAAACCGCATAATTGTTGATTTGGGATGCCAACTTCTGGGCTAAGATGAACAAAATGACTCCAGAGTTAGGCTACCTGGCCTTCACCCTTATGGCTTAGGGGGCCCGTGGTAGGATTGCTACAACAGCCAAGGCTTAAGAGGCTCAAGGCATGCTAGACAACGTAAATTTCAATGATTTCAACTCCCAATTTGGGGCCATTTTAGCACTAGAGATCGGGTGAGATCGCTTTATAATGCCCAGTATAGAGGGTACTTGGTGGGGCCAAGGCAAACCTCAATGCCTCCGCCTGGACCCTGAATTCTTTGACCCCGTTGACCCCCACACCCTCAACCCTAAACCACAAAATCCTGAACCCTAAAACCCAAAAACCCTAAACCCCTGAATCCTGAACCCCAAACCTATTCAATCTCAGCGGCAGCGAGCCATTGGCAGATCCATGTGACTCATGCATCTGCAGAGGGCTCTTTAATTCACAGCTTGGCTTTCAAAGGTTTGGGGTTCCATTACTCCCAGACTCGCACCTTGCTTCACTTTAGGGTTTAGGGTTTA
>CAJNIZ010044049.1:135666-165180 GCA_905231905.1 Symbiodinium pilosum
ACCCTAAACCCTAAGCCCTAACCTGAACCCCAAAAGTATGTAGAATAATAGCCTTTTAGGCTACCTTTATAGGTTTTGAGCTACGATTTTGCTCGCTCTTGGGGTCGAGGTAAGCCTAAATGGTTTTGGCGAATAAGGGTTAGGGTTCAGGGTAAGGGGTTAGAACCGTGAAGCCCAAACCCCACCGCTCAGCCGCGTTGTACGGGGCGATGTTGTTGGTGGCCGGTGTAAACTGTGTCAATGCCCAGTGCCTTGGGAAAACAAGGTCAAAGCAAGTGCACATTCGATCAACAATTTGCACTGCGTCACTAACCGCTGCGGATCTATTTAGACCCGTGGTTGGCGTAAAGCAGGCGAATACGACCGTCTTTCCCGGGAAAGACGGCAGAGCATGGATACAGCAAGAAACCAGGCACACAGCCACACACAAGACCATGCGCGATTGGTATCGATGGGGTTTTGATGATGTTGGAAAATCGTCCTGGGTACCATGATACTGCAATTCAAGCAGGAGCTGGGCTAAATAGAAGTGTACCTTTACGACATGTATCCAAGCTGGTACATTATCCCCTCTCTGTGCAAGCCGTGAACTTAATCGTGACAATCTTGACATTCAAAGGCAGGTCACATATAAGGGGTATACTTGAAGTGTCAGGGGACTTCGTAAGTGGGATACATGTAATAATGTGTATAACCGGGGTTACTATACAATGACTTGTAAGGGTTTGCAGCCGACATTACGAAGCCCCACTGAGCCTCCAAATATAAGGGTACATCCTCCTACAATTGCCTTAGATGAGGGCTTGAAGCCCTTCTGCAAGCCCCATGCATCATGCGGCCCCTATATCCAGGAGGTTTCCACCTCCTTCTCGCTTACAGAACTCAAGCCAAGTTTGAAGTTAGTTTTTTCTAGCTTGCACCAAAAACCAAAACAGACCAGACCCAAAAGAAGATTGAGTCAGATAGAGTCTTTGGGGCTTAGAGTTTAGGGTTTAGGGGCTTCTGAGAGACCCCTGCTATCACCATATAGTCCCCGTTAAGTGCATAGAATTTGGGGTTTATGGGGACTTTAGTATAACATACCCAAAGCCTATTCTATCTACTTAAGGGGGACTATACATCTTGAACAACTGTGGTCCGGATGTACCTCTATCATTAACAACAAGCCTCCCGCAAATCGATAGGAGCCCCAGAGCCCAAAAAGCTCTTGTTGTGCCTATAATCCCCCTTAAGTAGATAAAATATAGCTTTGGCAAATTTTTAGTAAGACCCCATATACCCCATAGTCTATCTACTTAAAGGGGACTATATGCAGTTGGGAGAATCCCAAAAACCCGAAGCCCTAAACTCTATGTGAGTAGCGTCTTTTTGGTGGTTGAACCTGGTAAGATTGTGCTCCTTGTGTAAAATACTATACCCCAAGAGGAGGAGATAATCTAACTCTATATTGGGTACCATAGTATCCCCAAATAAACTACTACTCATGTGGATCCGGAGCACATGGAGGCTGCGTAGTTGTCAGCGAAGCCAGCAAGACCAACCTTCTCCATTAGGGTTTAGGGTATAAGCTTTAGGTTTTTTTTTTTGCAAAGTGGGAGCCCTATACTGAACTGAATAGGGTTCTAAGGATTGCCAACGTTTGTAGGGATACTTGTAGGGTCCTCGGTTCACGGATATCATCCCCAATTAAGGAGGTTCAAATAGGGAAAGGAAAATGGAACACGAAATTGACACTGGGTTTATATAGGAGTTTGTAGGGCTGTATAGGGCCCAAGTAAATGCAAGTATAAGTTCGAAGCCTATTTATAATTGTACAGGGAATCTAGATCCTTGATAATCCCTACATTGGCCTGAGTATTGCCTTCAATGCACCGTCCCAAGCGTGTCCACATAACCCCCAACATATCAAATTATCTTGAAATACTGGAACCGTATTCAAACCATTTAGGTCCAAAACGTAGGAAGGTGGTTTCCTTATGAACATTTGCAGGCCCTGCAGAAGTCCCAAAAAACTGAAAAATCTGCAGTAACCCGGCAAAGGCCCCCTGTTCTGTACAAAGCTGTTGTCCAGAAATCTAGAATGCAAGCAATAGCAAGAACGGCGTAGCGTCAAGAAGCCTAAAATGAACCTACGATTCTAGGCCACCCCCCAACGCTAAACGCCTAGAACATCTGAACCCTAGCATCATGGTACGCTGGCATACATACGGTCATGCATTCTGCCCGAAACCTTCAACAGTATGGCCTTCATGCCAGCTCCACTGGCGTCAAGACGATTGATCCAGCTGTTGTCGCCGTCCGACCTGTAGGCTCTTACTGGGTTGCTGTTAAGGAACTTAACTTAAGTTACCATGTTATGGGCAAACAAGGAGGGTTTAACTTGCCAGAATATGGGTATTTAGTAATAGGATGTCCTTATTACAGAAACTTAATTCAAGTTCCTTGCAGCAATCCTAGTTAGTAAGAGTCCAGAGGGGGTACTTTTCAGGAGTGCAGCAGCTGTCCGTCGTTTTCAACTGCCAATATGCAAAGGTCCTTTGTGAGAGTCCTCTCGCATCCCCGTCGCCAGCTTTTGCTTACAGAGCTGGACCCTCATGAACAGGGATAACATCATTTTGGAAACCCTAGAACCTAAACTCTCAATGGAGCGTCCGGACAACTAGAGCAAGCGCAGATTCACGTTCATGCCCAAAGCTATCTACCAGTACAGCACCAATGTCCCATTGCACTAAATCCTTAAAACATCCTGGCTTCTTGCTAAGAAGATGCTCAACATGAAAATATCGCTTCACCACGCCATGATCTGGCCAACAAGAAAGCAAGGTTTGATACGGTTTGTGGGATTTGAGGCTAGGGCTTATCTACCCAAACAGCCCAAAAGAGGTGCTGTGTCATAGGCTTTGGCGCCCGGTCAGCAGTATTTAGACAGGGCACCCTAGTAAAAATTTGAAAGCCCAAATCCCCAATGCCCATGTCCCTACCTAGTGTGTGCCTCAGCCACCGAAAACCAGCCATGAGTAGACAAACAGTCTACCTAAAGTGCCCGTAGAAGCCCTTCAAACAAACCTCTCCAAGCCCCCCTTAGTCTCATAGGTTCCCCAAATACCTACCCAAAATTGCCCGCTAAGGTTGCCATTTATTCGCCTATACAAGCCTCGAAATGCCCCTAGATCCGGCAAAAGCTTGGGGGTGGTACTATCAATACCAAGCTCCTGCATGAGATTCGTATACTGTAGCTCCATAATTCTCAAGGTGGGGATCACTGGTGTCATGCAGAATTTCTATTCTGGTAGGTGTTCAAAATACCTGTCCCCAAAATGGTCATACAGTAGGTTCCTGTTTTGCAAGGACCTTTAGAACAACCCCCAGATCAACCGTATGGGTCTATCATCCCTGTCGGGCGGCCAGCTTCCGATGCCATACCAGGCGCAGGCAATGAGATGGTTGATGGCCAGCATCACACAAAGCCCTGCAACCACCTTCCAGGAGAGAGAGAGAGAGATATAAATATATAAATAAATATATATATATACGTATAGATAGAGAGAGAGAGAGAGAGATATACACATATATATATATATGTATATCCAAAACTTGTTCTTCAAGGTCAAAGTAGCGTAAACTCTTAACCCTTTTGGTAGCCAGGGAGGGGAAGCCCTACACTGCCAACCTGGGGCACGGGGAGATGTGTGCGTGTGTGTGCGCTGGGATGTAGGCTTCGCACCCAGGTTTCAGGTGGTGCAAAACCAAAAGCCTAAAATAATTTAAGTGTAAGTCTTCAGGGTCCAGGATTTTGGCTCGAGGGTATAGAATTCAGGCTGTAGAGCTTATAGTTGTGGATTCCGGGTCTCTTGGAAGAATGGAGAATCAAAGGGGAAAATATGAAACATGAAATGGAAACCCGAATGATGTAGGGGTTACGGGGGTTTAGAGTTGCAGGATAGGGTACGCTGGTGGCAAGGCAGCTGTAGACGCGGTGACATCTTCAGCGAGGGTTGGCTTGCAAGGTAACAGCACCCCGGGTCCAAGCATCCAGCTACGACTCGCTTGATAAAGTCACTACTTTCAGAATACCTTTGCTGATTTCACTTCTTGTATCCTGACAGTATTGTTTTGAGGTCTGCATAAGTCCTTAAACCCGGAAACCAAAACCTGAAGTCCTTAATCCTGATCCGAAAACTAAGCCGGAAGACCCCAAGCTCCAAGCCAAACCTTCATGAACCCAAGGGGTCCATGTACCTACATAGTATATACTTAGGGCCCAAAGGGTTTTAGGGTGTAGGATGTAGGGTTTCGGGTTTTGTAACTAGTTTATGGCCCAAGCGTGTACTCCATAGCTACATGGATTCTTCGGGTACCTTCATGACCATGTACGCGTAGGTGGACAGGAAGCGGTTGGCCAACAAAGAGAGCTCCTTAGAGATGACTCGCAAATTACCATGTTCAATCACCTCCCCAGAACATCAAACACCCCTCCACCCTCTGATAAAGTAGGTCTTTTAGAGGGATTTCTTGAAGCTAGGTGGGCGGGGGATGTTTCAGATGATGCGGGGAGGTGATGGTTCTGCATTGGCTTCAACTCTACCCGGGAATCCACAATTAGGGAGAACAAGCTCCAAACCCTAAACCCTAAACCCTAAGACTATAGGGCTCCGGTTGTTCCAAGAAGATACTAGCTACAGACTTTAAGGCTCACTGAAGGTGTGTGTAGATTTTTGAAGTCCAAAAGTCTCAAGCCCTGAAGCCATGAACCCCAACTCAAAACCCTAAACCTCTAAACCACCCAAAACCCCTGGTATGTCCCTAGTTTCCATGTCATCTTTCATTTGATGCTCCATTTGTTTGTTCAGTGAAGCAGCTGCCATAAATCCACGGATTTTGCCCTAATCCATACACTCTGATATGGCCACTCAATGACAACCCAGGCTCGCGATAGAGCTTCACAACTCGCAGCAGCCTCCGCCAGAAGAGTAGAGGCTTTAGCGCTTTCCGGTTGCAAGCATTAGGTTTAGGTTGTCGGGATGAGGGCTGGGGATTTGGGATTTAAGAGGTTCGGGGCCATAAGCCCAAAACCCTAAGCCGTTGGCGGTTTGGATGTAAGGTTTAGGGTTGGCTACTTCTGAATGGCTCCTTCGGTCTTCGCTGGACCCCAAACGAAAAGCCCGAGACCCAAAACAAGAATGCCCCCATCACGTGAAGTTACGTCACTTTCAAGGAAACAAATCTCCAGCCCCTGATCCTCATGCCCTAGTTGTTTGGGAATGCCGTTTCTGTTTGTAAGCTACAAAGGTGAGGTGCGAACTAGGAAACCTCCCACCCCAACACCTGAACCGCTGCTCCCCTTCGTAATCAAAGCACCCCATCCCACAATCTAATTCCTAAACCCTAATCCCACACCCTAACTGCTAAACCCTAAGCCCTAAACTGCAGTTCTACACCCTAAATCTTAAAACCTAAACCCTAATCCTAGACCCTAAGCCCTGAACCCGATACCGGAACCGAGAACCCTGAGCCCTAAACCCGAAACTCTAAACGTCCATGCGTGCCTGAAGAGTCGCAGGAGGCGCAAGGTGCGCAGGTACCGGGCAGATTTGAACCTGAGAATGGTTAGGGTTTAGGGTTTAGGATCTAGGATTTAGGCCAGGCTTTAGGCACCTGCGAGTCTTCATCCATGAGAGTTTGGTGCACAGCATGATTGGGGCCTTCGACAAATCCTTGGTTCTCCGTTAACATGCATGCTCCACCTTTCGTCATTTGGGTTTAAGGCTTGAGGTTTAGGGGTTCGGGACACTAAAGTTCTATAAGTCTTATATCACATGCTAAAGTCAACCCTGCAAGACCATATGTACCTGTTACCTTGACATTCATGCTGTCATAATAGACTAAGGTCTTAGCAGTCTTAGTAGAGCACTCTAAGCGCCAAACCCTCAACCCTAAACTCAATAGACCCTAAAGCCCTCAATACTCATGGGCTCCCCTAAACTAACCCCCCCTCACACTACCTTTGCCAGGTTCCCCCTAAATTACGATTTTTTAGGGACCCTAAACCCTAAAGTAGGAAGGTAATCTGAAGTGCCACCGGCCAGCACGGCACTTTCTCCTGACAGTACGACAGCTTCGAGGATGAAAATCCTGAGCGAAGTTTGCTGAGATTAGGGTTTAGGCATTGGGGTTTAGGGTTTAGGGATTAGCGTTTAGGGTTTAGGGACTCGGGTTTAGGGATTGCGGGCTGGTTAAAAACATAGGATTTAGGGTTTGCGGTGGCTTTTATGGGGGATACCTAGACTGAGGATTATAAGGTATGATACGGCGACTGCCACTTTAAAATTTTGGAAATACCCTAAGATATTGCAGGGCTGGGCATTGAGAGTGCCGTCATGAGGTCTGACTCTACTCTTATGCCAGCCCTAATTCCTCAAACTGGATCATTGTCAAAGGGCACCGCAGAGATGTATTGGGAAATTTGAGGGTTTACGGCTTCGCCTTTTTCAGGAAACCGAAGCAGATTCCTCAAACCAAGGGCTCGACCAAACGTGGAACCTAACCTGCGCCCTGCTTTCGAAGGAAAAATGACGCACTGTCCGCCTTCCGCTGTAGGGGAACAAGTTTGGTAGAGCTTCCTCATGAAAAAGGCTTGGGATTCACCCTAAATTCAAAACCAAATAGGGAAGTTCCCTACAGCGGCACCTGTCCCTGTGTCCTTACTACATATGTCGTGATGGCCTGCTGACCCCATGCTCTCAATCCCTGGAGAAAACACTTGCTCCGCCATTCGGCAACTCAAGCGGTTGGCAAGAAGCCCTCAAAAAAGACATGAAGCGGCTCTAAACCCTAAACCCCAAACCCCTAGACCCCCCTCAGACCTCGCCCTCTACATACTTGGGGGTTCGGGTAGTCCTTCATGATCAACTCAAGCAGTTGCTTCGCAGCCAGGGGGCAAGCTGTCAATGAGGACGACAGCGACGTCAACCAAGAACCAAGATTTCAGATACCTTTGTTGGAAATTTGGGCGCCAAAGTGGAAAAAGTAGGAGTGTCAACACCGGTATCATTTTTCGGCGCTCCCGCAAAAGGGCACCTATCGACACAGTCTCACTGGCAAGCAGAACAAGGACAACCACGCCTTGAACAAGTTTAACACGAATTGGGGACATGGAGCTATAGTACCCAGAGAGTCCAAGTACCAAACAACTGGGTTCTTGGGTTCAGGGCAATACTAATTATGGTACAGGTGTTGGGTAAGTATCCGATTATTAGGTACTTGGACCCTTAGGGTTATATAGGGATCTACCAGATTAGATGATAGGGTAGGATCTAAAGGGTTATATAGTCGGCATCTGTAGGATAATGTTAGGGATGTACAGGGATATATAAGCGTACGAGCATTCACCCTGACTCCAGTGTTTGACTGCTACAAAGCTACAAGCATGCAAGTGCAAACCCTCCAAGAATCAGCCCTGAGTTGTAAAATGGATCCATAACCCCGAGCCTGAAGCCCTTAACCCTACACCCCCCCATCCCCCAAAGCCGCAAACTTTACCCGACGGGGCCAGGCACCTAAAATGGTCGACAATTTGAGACCAAGGTACTTACATGGAACCTATATCGGCCAAAGTCTAGGAAATTGGACGCTTACCCGGACCCCCCAAGTAGGTAGAAACTGAACCCCGCACACTAAACCGTAAACTCTAACCATTAGATCCTAAGCATTTAATCCTCAACCCTGCAAACCCTAAATCATGAACCCGTTAGGTCCAGGTAGGGTTAACGCTTATAAAGCGGACGAGGAGCAGCATGGCGAGCTTGCTAGGGCGAAGCTCAGTAGTCCTTAGCTTTTGCAATTTTTGGTTTCGGGTTTAGGGTTTGGACAGGGTTTATACTTGGAGGGTCAGGGGGACTTAGCAAGTAGGCGTATAACCTCTGTAACCCGTATAGTAAGCCTAGTTATCCTGATTATTAACCTACAGACTAAGTCCCCATGACCCTCCAAGTAGGGCATAGAGGAGCCCATAATGTGGGCTCTTACCTCTGGCAGGCCCTGGACTCTGAACCCTACCCAGAGGGTCCAAGTACCCAATGGTTAGGTACTTGGGTTTAGGGTAGTAGTACTTTTAGTACAGGTTTTGGGTAAAGTATATGACTGTTAGGTGCTTGGACCCTAAACCCTAATCCATATACCACTCAGGCTGGCCCGTGCTAGCGGCCCATAGTGTTTCAACCGCCAACACAGTTCCAGTTTGGGCTCTAGAGTTTACCTCTACTTGGAGGGTCAGGGGGACTTAGTAAGTAGGTCGATAATCCCTGAAACCCATATAGTAACCCTAGTTATCCTAATTATTTACCTACTTACTAAGTCCCCATAACCCTCCAAGTAGTAACCAATGTACACCCAAAAAGGGCCTTGTTCCTAGTAGTATGTTATCCTTGCCGTGCTTCACGGTCTAAGGTTACAAAAGGCAGGGTTTAGGGTAAACTTTTATCCAGTTTCGGAGGTCCGAGCTTGTAAAAAACACCCACTGCGGGCCCTAAAGTCTAAAAAGTTGTTGGGTCCTCCTTTAAAGCCAGTACCTACGGTCGCCCTTAAGAAGCTAGAATATGGCTTTGGTATATTATAATAAGATCTCCATATACCCCATATTCGATCTACTCAAGGGGGCTATAAACCCTTAGGGCTTGAAGCTTTGGGTTGCTAAAGTAGGAGCTAACGGCTTAGGGTTCACACGTCTAGGTTTGTTCTTGGATGTTTAGGCTTCAGGGCTGTGGGTAATTAAGGGATAAAAAGGTTGGGGTTTTGGGGGTTAGACGGCTAAAGGACATGGAAAATGCGGATCTGCCCCGGGAACTCGCTTAGAGAACGCAGAGGGACGCGCCACCGGCACGGGTACCGACACCACCAGAGACAGGCAAAGTGGCATCACGAGAAGGGCAATGTTTCTGGCTACTCCTGATGCTACTTAGGCATAGCCAGCACGTGGAAAGCCTGGCATTTTGCCTTTAGAGTACACTTTTCGACTCCGAACACTGAAAATCTCCAGATTCAACGTGAACTACGTGGCATGAAGGAACCACGCACTCGAGCACAGTCCGGGAACGTTTCCTAGCAACTCCTGACGCCTGAAGCCAGTGGAAATCCAGGGGACCAATACACCTTGGTGGAAGAAGATGCCCAAATGCACTGTAGTTTGAGCCAGAGTCCTCAAGTAAAGTACATTGGGCCCCCAGGGGAGCCCATGTATCCCTATCTATTCCCAACAGAGAATGCGTAGGTTGTAGCAACCACAAAGCGAACCTTGCATATTTTAGCATGCAAACAATATACAATGAGTCTCAAAGTGAGTAACCTCAAACCCTAAACCCTAAAATTTCTCGTATATTGATTGGCGAAATAGAGGGAATCACCTTCTTATGTTTTGGGCCTGAAGAGAACATGGAACGCATGCCTATTATCCCCTGACTACCGACCCTTAACCCTAACCCCTAAACCCTCCGCCCCAAAACCCTACACTACACCCTAAATCCACCACTCCGAAACCCTTAGCCCGAAATCCCTATATAAGCCCTGTATAACCCTCATATAAACCCTATATAAACCATATGTAACCATATTATCCCTATATGTCCCTATATGGCCCCCATATAAACCCTATATAAACCCTATCTACCCCCATATAACCCCCTTGTACGGCCGGGGGTCCCCTCAAGTTGAACACCGAAGAAGAAGTGCAACGGGATGTCAACTGTCCAAAACACCTCCGCACGCCAACTGCTGGTTTATGCTTTAGGGGTTTACGGTTTGTTTAGGGTTTAGGGATTAGGGTGTAGGGGTAAGGGTTTAGGGTTCTGGGTGTCCTGAAATGTTGTTTTGCTTGTGGGCGACTTATGTGTCTGGATGCGCTAGGTAGTTGTCATAAGGCTTCCTGGCCATTGCGGTCTAAAGGAAACACACCAAAAGAAAGGGGCGGCTGCGTGTTTTCAGATTTCGCCAAGTCGGAGTAGACTGAAAGCCCTTAGTTAATATGAGGGTTGCTATAAGATCATGAAGATCCTATTCAAGATTTTCTGGGAATGATTGCGAGGGAGCCCCATTGCTCCGGAACCGCAGGATCGTAGCAGAAAGCCACTTCCACAGAAACTGTGGGCTCCAAACTCTAACCCCTACCTAGACCGCCCAAACACCCATATAGTAATAGCATGTACATACCCATTGTTTTGGGATTACAGGCAGTTATTTGGGTATTTGAGAGGTAATCGTATGTTTGAGTCCTGGTGGAAGCCCACTGCAATGCAAGACCTTACGTCCCTCTACAGGTGTGTACAGCCAAACAGGGATATCCAAGGATAGTACTCCCCAATAATCGAGAATCCAATGGAAATTGTACATTGAACATGAAACTGATATTGGGTTCATCTAGCATTCACCGTGCACATCGCGCAAACCGGCACAACTGAAACACCTGCTGATTTGTCACCCTACTACGACCTAGCCCCCCTAGGTATGTAGAAAAGTGTCCTGTTGGGGTGTTTTTCAAGGGTTTGGTGTGTCGGCTGTTTATTGGGGAGCTTTATCATGTTAGCTACTTTGGGGTTCAGGTACCTATGTAATTCCCCCCTTAGAAAGTTTAGACTAATTGTAGCTCATCTATGCATATATCTACCCGAAAATATCAAGTCTGGTGACAGACTGTGGTTCTAAAGATGGGTCTGCCACATCGCCCCTGCACTCTAGGGCCCTCAACAGCCCAGCCCCCAAAATTTCGAGACACCTGGCGCACAACCCGCAACGTGACATCTTGCAGAAGACACGGCAAACTGAGTGGCCCGAATACGCAAAAAACCAGGCGTCCAACTTAGCCGTGGTTACCCTCAGATACACTTTCATAAGCTGGCTGCACAACATGTCCTGAAGACCGTATTTCTTGTCAATACAAGGGTAAAGGTCCCGAAAGGCCAAAACCCCAAACCCTAAGCCATCAACCCGGAAAGCACCAAGTCCTGAACCCCAAGCACAAAACCCTCAAGCAAAGCTGTCAACCCTAACTCTGAACTCTGAACCCTGTAAGCCCAAAAACCCTAAATCCTGAACTCCAGCATACAAGGCGCAAAGGAGATGATGCCGACCACATCCATCACGGCACTAAATTCCGGCACATTGAACATCCTGGGATTTAGGGTTTAAAGGCCTAGGTTTGGGGTTGATAGGCTTGCGATGTAGGCTTCAAGGTTTGATTCTTAAGGTTTTGGTTTAGGCCAAATGGTGCATCCTAGGCGCTGTCAACCAGAAAGGGTGGAATTCATGCACCACATAATGTCCCAAAACTCTTGTAATGTGTCCTAAACCCTAAACCTCGGACCTAGAACTGAACCCTAAACGCTAAGACCTGAACCTGAATATACAAGGCAAGCCTAAGCTTCTGGTTTAGGGTTTGGGAATTTGTAAGATACAAGGCAGGTGAAGGGTTTAAGGCGCAGGATCAAAAATTTAAAGTTTAAGGCTTTTAAACTCGTAGAATACACAACAGGCGATCAGTCATCTGTAATTCAGGCTCTGACCAGTAATTGTTCTTACGCGCACATGGGCAAACTAACAAGCTACGTAGCGCCAACCCAAACCTTGATCCGTACTTAGACCTTGATACCCTGCACTTTTTGTTTGGGACGGGAATTTCATAGATCTATATATATATATACATATAGTATCTGTTTTTATATGTGTTTGAGAAATAAGTAGCACCCCAAAGCAAGCGGTAAAGTTACAGTACTAACACACATGGCTCCGTAAAACCTTAAACCCTAAACCTTAAATCCTAAACCTTATACCCGTAAGACGTGAGCCTTAACCCTAGACCGGCTACAAAGCCTAGGGGTTGTCTGGAGCTCCGCCAGGCCTGAGAGGCGGGCCCAACGAGGCCTTTTCAAAATGACTGCGCCGTGAAAGCCACGTTGCATGTGTATGTATATAAGTATAAGGAGTCCAAAGGGGGGAAATAAATGTATGTATATATATATATCATATAATACAGGGGTTCCAAGTGATTACACACGTCCTTGCTTGGGATTCTTCAGGGATTGTTTGGAGAAAGTCCCAGGACGAACACATACCAACTTGCCTAGGCGAGGTTATTCTCAAGCTCTATATCTCCCACCCAACCCCAAAGGTCGAAGTACCGAAATAATGGGGCCTTAGATTCCAAATACTATGACCTGAGTGGCTTGTGGTGGCTAAAAGCCCCAAAAATGGGTACTTGGGGGAAATCCTGCGTGCAGCCCAAGCCCAACGGGTAACCTCACACAGGCTCTCTCTCTCCCTCTCCCTCTCCCTCTATGTAAATATTTACATACAACGGAAATTGCAAAGCCTTCCCAAATCGCCTCTCACGCTTTTTTCTGAAGCAAAACGTGTTGATTTCCAGTCTGGTGAAACAGGGTCGGCCAATTGGCAAAAGCCACCCTGACGCTATTGCCACAAAGAAATGAACAACTCATGAAGATTAAGTTGAATCTCATCTGATGAAATGTAATGGAGTGCATAGGCTTGCACGAAGCAAGGGCTGAAAATTGGATCGGGCAAGCAGAGGTAAATACCAACAGTGTCAGGTCCACACATCCTTTAACATATTTGCGCCATGCATCACACCCAGATAGAAAGGCCCAGAGCCTTCGAAAGAGGTACTGCGAAGACAACAGGATACGGCATCTGAAGGCGTAGCTTCGCCGTATCGATTTTGTCCCCGGGCTATCTCCCACATAAACTGGGCTGCCCGTCGGCATTCAATAACTAATCTGACATCATAGAGCCAAGATGCGCCACCCAGGGCTATGGGGGGCACCCCCTCTGGTTTGCTGATGGCAGCTCCACGACACTGCTCTAAATATTTGCATCTTCCTAAGCTCGAAGCGGCTGTAATCAACCATCAATGCAAGTACAGATCGGGGCAAACCTGATTTGTAATGTACTTTGGATTTTCACGCAGGCTGCAAAGGACACATGCAGATGCATAAGGCAGCCGGAAAAAGCAAAAAAGAGAGAAGGCAGAGGCCGCATTGGAATAGCTTGTGTTTTGTGAGAGCTAGGCTCAGAGTTTGGGGTAGGGAGTAGGCTCTAGACTTTATTCCTAAATCTGAGTTTAGCAGGGTTTGAGTCGAATGCCTGAAAGCCGGAAAACCTCAATCCCAAACTGCTGTACCCTAAGTTCATAATCAGGGTGACGCGTTTGGGTTTGTCTACAGTGCCCGGATAGCCTCAGTAACCCTAAACAAAGTTGAAACAAAGTTGAAACAAAGTGAAAGGAAGGAGAAGGGCAGTTTCGAGATAGTCTAGGTCTATAGGGTTCCGGGTTCTAACATAGGCCACGGGCACAAGCAAACTTGTCAAGAGTGGTTTGCGCAGCTTGTTGCGGAGGGCAGTGACGGCCCACACAAGTGGCAGCGGCAAGGGCTGGACCTCTCTTGTGAGAAATGTGGCCTTAGGCTATTGCATACCAAGAACCACAAAGTACTGCAGCTCAGGCAAGCCGACTCCAGCCCATAAGCAGCAATCGCGCTTAAGATGGCTCCTGGAAGTTCCTTATTTGTCTTAAGGAGTAGTGTTTGAGGTCTGTTAATTTCGTGGCGCATATCCGCCAACCGACTTCAAATGCGGCGGGGCGAGTTGCAAGGGATAAGCATACAACAGAAAGAGATGAAGGTCCATTGTTTGTGCTCACAAAAAAAAAGCTACAGCTGACACCCATGTCAAGGCGCAAAAGCGACAAAGCAAGCACCCGGCACCCTCCACTACAAGCCATCGGCCCTACAGGGGAATTACGCGAAGCTAACGAGCCAGCCTCGTTGGAGGAAGCCAGCCATTCGTCCAAGTCTTGATGCGAGACCTCAGCCATAGCAGACACACCCCAGCGAATAAATCAACCTAGCTGGTGCCCAAGCACATTGTTCTCGGCGTTGGAGCCTATACCGGCACCGTCATCCTGAACCACCGCAGCATTGGCACGCAGCTTGAAAGGAAGGTTTTGAGGATATGTCGGGCTGAGGCATCAGGGATGTCGGTTTGGGGCTCAGGGACTAAGGTCTAACCGAACCTTGAGCCTTGAAGGACCTCCACAGCGTTTGGCGCGCCCTCTGCGTTTTGGGAAGCAGGGTAGCATCGGTATAGCTGAAAAAAAGACGATATAGACCCCACCTACGCAAAGGGACTGCTGACAAGGCATGGATGGACCGGAGCATCAACATCCTTGGATGAGCAACTGGAAGGCGGCAGTCGCCGTAGTTTGGATGGGGTGTATGTTAACATAAGCAAAGGGGCCAATGGCAGACCGATAATCACTGGAGGCAAGCCTTCTGCGTCCTGGGATGGGCAACTGGAAGGGCGGCAGTTGCTGCAGCTTGCATGGGATATCTGTTAACACAACCAGAGGGCCTGCAGGCAAGTCATGGATCATTGGAGGCAAGCCCTCCGCATCCTGGGATGAGCAGGTGGAAGGCCGATAATCGCCCGAGCTTGAATAGAGTCTATGTTAACATAAGCAAAGGGGCCAGTGGCAGCACATACTTGAGAGTATCCTTGGGCGAATGAGCAACGGGCCGCGATCACAGCAAGAGGGAAGCTTTGCAGGACAAGCAGCAGTGTCGGATGCATTTCCAGAAATTGCCCGGAACCAGTCAATCAACCACATGCAACAAATGTGGCAACTCAAGAATCCACAGGCCTCACCAGGCGGTGTTTTAACCGAGATGGCCTAGTTGCTTACACCCTCAAGGCTGGCAAAACGCCTACAGCCTCAATTCTATCACAGAGCTACCATGCCCCCGCCTGAATATGCAACCCCCACACTATCTAGGCCTACTAAACCATAAGCCATGATTCCACTATTTAATCCCTAACAAGGCCCCCCAAGCCCCAGACTCTAAGCCCTAAACCCTAAACCCGAAAACCTAAATCCCTAAACCCTTAATCATGGCCCCGTGTCTCGAGCGGGATCGTAATGGCATCCCATAGGATGAGGACGCTACAGATCATGGACCAGGACCTAGGCTTTAGGGTTCAGGGCGTAGTGTTTAGCGTTTAGGTAGGTTTCCGTCGTCAGGGACCATGAAGGGGGGATTATATGGGTATGTATATATATATATATACACACATAGATCGAGAGTAGGAGGGCTTAGGGTGTAGGACTTAGGGTTTGGGTTTAGGATGGGAAGTCTCTCAGAACATGGCACCCTCAGCAGCCTAGGTATTAGCACTTGGACCCTAAAACCCGAAAACACAAATCATGTAGTGGTCAAATGGGGGAACTGCCACCTGGTCTTCCAGGGAATGTTTAGCGTTCAGGGATTTGGGCCCTAAACCCTAAACCCCTAAACCCTAAGCCCCTAACCCCTAAACTCTACACCCTAAACCCCTGACCCCCAAACCCCTTAACCCCTAAACCCTGGGGGGGGGCAGCTTAGGGCTTCTGGGCTTCCAGTTTGGGATGGAGGTTTTGGTCTTTAGCTGGAGGCTCAGGGCTTAAGATTGGGAATTGTAGCATGTTGGCCTCGCGCTTCATATTCAGGAGTCAGGGTTTAAGGCGCAGAGCTTTGGGGGAATTCGGGTTCAGAGCTCATGGTGCAGTTCAGATTTAAGGCTGAATTCAACCAAAGGTCTTGTTTATCTCCATGGGGGTGATGAACGGTCTCTGTCTTCAGGGTGAGGTTTTGGGGGGCAACTCACACTAAACCTTAAACCTTACACAGCATTCTTGCATGGTTTCAAAGAGCTAGATCCTTCTGAAACTCAGGCCAAATACTAGGAGTCTTCGTCCAGGGGTTCTAAGTGAGGGTTTAAGGCTTGGGGGGCACGTAACTGAAAGGATGCTCTTACTAGTGGTAAGTTTTCAAAGGTGGAATTTGGGAGGATATCCGGTTTGAGTTGGGCCGGGAGGCTGAAAGTGCTGAGGGCCATCCCCCAACTAATATGGAACCCCAAGACCTAAGGGTGATATGTAGTTCCTTTTTTGCGGGGTTGATAAGGTTTTTGGCGAGGCATTAGGGTAGACTACCTAAAAAATACCTACTTAGGAGGTGACCAGGTTCTGGGTGGACCTTATAGTCTAAGCATCCAGATACTGAAGTTCCAGGTGGCTGAAGCTATTCCGAGTAGAGCATCTGGGACCCAACGCCCCATTATTTGGATACTTTATAGGGATATCTGGGTTTATAGGCCTTTCTTACAAGGGGGAACCCATAGCGGCAGTCAAAGCACTTTCTCTCCGGTACTCCAGTACTCGGCGTAACATGGGTGTCGCTTTTGGGGGAGCCCCCGCAGTTTAGACATCTAGGGTTTAGGGGTTATGTCTCCCAAACTGACAGGAACCTCGTGGACATTAAGGGTTTAGGCTTTAAGTCCCCCAACATACCAGCAGAAACCTCATGGACATGTAGGGTTTAGGGTTGAAGTCCCTTTAACTACCAGGAACCCCGGGTATTGAGCCCAACATGTGAATCTTCATTGAGGCCCAGAACGCAAAATAAACAGCCGGAGCCAAAAAAGATGCTTCTCAAGATATCAACCCGAAATACGTGCAGGGTCCCAAAGATCACCCCTCTTTCAAGAAACCCTAGCCCTAGCCCACAAGACCCACAGCACTTTGGATCCTAAACCTATACAAGTCCATAAGCCCCATATACTTACCCAAAGCTCTTAACACTACGTTGTTCCTTGCCTAGTCCTTTGTTTTAACCCTAGACCCTCAAAGATGTTGAACAACTCGAATTTGGAAAGTGCAGGTGAGTGGCACTTGGAACTTATTCTGTGGTGGGATGATAAACCTCTGCAGGAAGGAGCCGTCCTCGCGCAGGCTAGAAGCGGGTTGTTTTTTGGAGTCCATATAAACTAAGGATAATAGTATGATAGGGTCCCTTATTTAAGCTATTAGGGAAAATATTAAATATCCCAGAGCCTACCCAGTATAGTACATTTATAGTACTTTGGGGTATAACGAAGGCCCCCTACTTATGGAAACCTGAACTCTCAACCCTAAGCCCTACGACCCTAAACCCTAAATCCTAGATCCCTAACACTATCACACCGAAGAAGCCCCCACACTAATGTGGCTGCTTTTCTGATCAACCTGGCATGGAGGGCACCTTACTTTGGTAGGTACATTCATGGGTAACCCTAAACCCTGTACCTTAAATGGTAGTTTCTATTTCCCATTTTCTTTTCCATTATCCTTATAAAACCCCTGAATAACCCCTGCATACCCCCACCCCGGCAGAGTAGTTTCCATGTTCTTTTCCATTGTCCCTACGTAAGCCGTAAGTAACCCCTACATAACTCCCCGACCACCCCCCCGTACTATCCACCCCTAAACCCTAAACCCTAAACCCTAAAGCCCTAAACCCAGCTCCCCAGGCCGCTCCTTAATTCAGGTTATTCACGGTCAAGGCTAGCAAAGGTGGAACCTGGGGGGTGTGTTCTTCTCCCTTAAGTAGATATGGCTTTGGGTATATAATAATAGTATCCCCCGTATACACCATATTCTATCTACTTAAGGGAGACTATATTCAAAAGGGGGAGGGCGCGCAGCTTCGAAGACTCACGGTATGATGGTTACTTTGAACTCCGACTTGCGTGCAGCTCACCACTGTCGCCAGCAACCACCACGCGTTGCATGACATACAGTATGGGTATTTCCAAAAAACATGGGGTCCCCCTTTATAATTCCAGCCAAAAGTTTCCTGAAATCCTTTCTATGAGGACACGGAAAGGAAACCTCTATAGCTCCGCTTTATTTGGAGGTTTATCAAAAATTAGGGGTAACATTTTGGGGGTCCCAGTAGTAAGGACTGTGATATTTTGGGGTCTGCGTTGGGGTCCCTTTATTTCGGGAAACAATTATTTGAACCTTTGCTGGGTCCACCATACCGAACTACACACCCTCTGCAAGACTACGGGTCTCCTGGATTAGGGTTTAGGGTTTGAGTATGTACAAGGAGCCTCCTTGTACCCTTAGGAAGGGGGATATGGTCTCTAACAGTAAGTACTTAGGGTACAAAGGAGGTCCAGGCAGAATAATGGCATTGCACTTTACGTACTCTTGCGGTCGAGGTTTGGGCGACATGGAACCCGACAAAGGGTCCCCAAACCCCAAACCCAGTAAGTCTTCACCTGGCCCCTTTTCGGACTAGACATTGATTGAAGGATATACGCCCAGAACTTTGAGAACCCCTTAAATTGCCTTATCCCCTACCCCAGACTAAGGCTCGCAAAATCTGAGCTATACTCTAAACGCCTTGGTTTTCCCCTTAATATCCTCTATAGTAGTCCCTTATATAATCCTCTTAATGCAACCCACCTGTAAGGAGTTCAGACTATAGCTCATATGATTCCAGGTATAATCCTTAATTGGAGCCCTATGTCGCCCCAAAACCCCAGGCCTGTAGCTTCCTTCCTTTCTTCATTGAAGAGATTGTTGGAATTCCCCCTACATCCTAAACCCTACACCCTAACCGCTAAATCCTAAACCCTGCATCCTAAATCCTAAACCCTGAACCCTAAATCCTAAATCCTAAACTCTAAATCCTAAATCCCAAGCCGTATTCCTGACTTCTTGACCTTGGTTCGTCCAGGGAAGCGTCGGGCAACAGAAACCCAAAGGGTGACTCCGGCCACAAATGCACCCATATGAGCTTTAGTCTAACCCCAAAAGTATGTAAAATAATGGCCTTTATGGCTATTATTAGGGGTTTAGGGCTATTATTTTACATACCTTTGGGGTTTAGGTAATCTAACCTCCTAGTATCCTCCTTAAAAGCCCTCATTATACTCCCCTATATATTCTCTTATGTACACCCCCTTGACCCCTTGAAGGAGTTGAGACTGTAGTTCATATGACTACTTTGGAGGCCAAGTATCAGTTTGCCAGATAGGCACCCCTAAACCCCATACCTTAAACCCTAAACCCCAAACCCTTGACCCTATATCCTACACTAAAACCCCAAACCTTAAACCCCTTAAACCCGCAACCCTATATCCTACACTAAAACCCCGAACCTTAAACCCTAAACCCGAAACCCTAAATCAGGACCTTGACGAAGTCGTTGATTCGGACGGAGCCCTTGGCCGAGTCCGCCAGCCTCTTCAACGTCTAGGAATTGAGGGCTTAGGAAACAGATTTTATGGGGCCTAAGGGTTCAAAATTGGGGAATTGAGGGCTGAGGAAGCATATTATATGGGGCTTAAGGGTTCAAAATTGGGGAATTTAGGGCTTAGGAAGCATATTGTATGGGGCTTAGGGTTCAACGTTTAGGGATTTAGGGCTTAGGAAGCATATCATATGGGGCTTAGGGCTCGAAGCTTAGGAATTTAGGGCTCAGGAAGCATGCTATATAGGGATCAGGGTTTAGGGGGTAAACTCCGAGTACCCCCCTTAATAAGCCTATAGCAATCCCCTATACCCCCTATATAAACCTCTTTAAGGAGTTTCGACTTTAGCTCATGTGGGGTCTTATACGGAGGAACATAGAACCCTAGAAATCTATTTGTTGAATGTAGACAACCCTCTATATAAATCACTTTAAGGAGGTTAGACGATAGCTCAAATGGGGTTTTTTCTGTGGGGACATAGAACCCTAGAAACCCATTTCGTGAATTAGTAGTAGTGTGCTGGGTCACCTAGAGGTACTGTAGCCTTTGGAAATCATGACCGATCGTATAGTGCATCAGGGGAGACCATTATTCTTCAGAAGCTTCTCCTGGATTTAAAGCCAGACTTCCTTTAGTCTGGTATCGGTTGGCAGGAGGCAAATGGGAAGGATCTGGGTATGGGGGCAACCACTGCCCTCTACAGCTTGCTTGTTGAATTTCAGGAGTTGGCCGTAGGGCTCAAGCTTTAGGGATTCAAGCTTTTGGGTCTAGGCTTCAACGTACCCTGACTTGAACAACCTCCTTATGTTTCACGCACCGAGTCTGTATAGTATAGACTGCTGAGGACTCCTGGGGTTCAGGTTCTGAGCAACTTGCCCACAAATCCTGTGCACTTTTTGTCGGATTATGCCAAACTACATATGCGCCCTAGGGTATGATCAGCGTCAACATTGAAATCGCAACTCTGAGAGCACGGTTGGGGCCTACTCAACTCACCTATGCTGAACGGGGCGTCGGAGAGGGAATGTGGGTACACATATGTGTGTATTTACATCTAGGATGGTGACAGAGGTTCGCTCCCCTACTCCATGACGCACCAGTGATTTTGGGTTTAGTGTTTATAGTCCCCCTAAGTACATACAGTATGGCTTTGAGCATATTACAAAAAGACCCCCATATACCCCATATTCTATCTACTTTAGGGGGACTATAGGTTTGAGACTTTATGCCAGCAGTGCTCAAGGCTCTTCTGTTCACGACATCTTCAGCCCAAAGAACGCAACTTCACTCTAAGGCACGCAGAAGCGTTCTTGGGATTTGGGGCTTGGGGTTTAAGGTTTTTGGGTTGGGGGTTCTTAGGGCTTAGGGTTGGGGATTGCAGTTTATATTGCCCATCAAGGACACCCCCCGCACGATGTCCTTATACCTCCGATATCAGCACCTCTATCTCTGAGAGTTTATGCCCATTAGCAGACACCCCCCAACCAGGACTTCGAATGTCCTGGGGGCGCCGCCAGTAGGTTAATTACCATAGCACAACTAGGGTCACTTTGTGGCTTATAGGCGTTATCAACCTGCTTACATGGGCCCCTCATCCCCAAGTATGCTTGCACAGTACAACCCCAAGGGTTCAGGTATCTATATAGCATATACTTACGTCCTGAAGTACTCATACAGGAGGCCCCCGGTAAGTTACAATATAGGTATTCAGACCCCCTACATATTCTTATAGATGCCTGCTGTCCGTTTAGTTGTCCATCCGTGTTTCCATTTGATTTTCCATGATTGGGATGATAACCATATAACCACATAGACCCGGTAGATACCCTAAACCCTAATGCACCTATTTCGTGGTTTCCGTTTAACTTTCCGTGTTGGATTCTCCCTTGCCCTGAACCCGGAACCCTATTGACACCTGAAACCCTAAATCTTTTAAAGCCATAAACCCTATTAACGCCCTAAATCCTAAACCAGATTAATGCATAAGGGGCACGTGTGGTACGCATCCCTCCCCTCTCTGCGCAGTGCATCCTGCATGGAGAACGTCCTTAGCTGCTGTTTAGGGTATTCAGGGTTTAGGGGGTAGGGTTTAAGGTTCTTTTAGCCCAGAGGACTCTTTTGATGTCTACGTGAAACGCACAGGGTTAAAGGTTTAGGGCTTACGGTTAAAGGTTTAGGGGGGGCTTGAATTTTCCAAGTGAGTACTGCGTTTGAGGCATGACGTTTTCCAGGTAAGCTTCATTTCTTGTGCCAAAATGAGCCCGAGGAACATCTCATCTCCGCAGTGAAAAAAATACTGAAACTTCCTATTGATTGTCTACGCGATTTGTCCACTAACCTAAACCCCAAACGCTGTATAACCCCTACATGTCCTATAAAAGGACCACCAAGCCCTATTCTCAACAGACCCTAAACCATGTGACTCTCCCGGTTGGAGATACTACTATTTATAGCCCTATTTGTAGTAATCCTCTTGGAAATACTACTATTTGTACTAGAAAATCCTACATGGCCTTGGTATACCATGACTCCATACTTGGCAAGGTTTAGGGGACTTAAGATCAGGAAGGATTGCCACTGTCCACGTTACTACTCCAATGATTTTCTTGCCTTGGCAGTTTCGGCCTCAACTCTCTCTGAGCGCATTACCCAAAACTCCCTGGGGTCCCTTTTCAAGGGTACAAGGAGTATGTAGGGACGTACAAGGCTTAGGGCTTGAGGGGTTAGAGTTCGGGGGGAAAGTGTTTCCAACAATTGAGGATTCTTTTGGCATTTTGGTGAACCCCTATTCTTGGAAATGGCCATTGAATTTCCTGAAATGACGCTTGCCACTTGTTTCTTCTGAGCAACAAGTCGGCCAAGGGTCAGGATGAAGGGATTAGACTCCATGACCGAATGAAGGGGAACGAATGGATGAATGAATGAATGAAGGAATGAACGAATGAATGAATGAATGAATGAATGAACGATGCCGGCTAACCACAGGAATTCTTGAGCCTAGCCTAGACGTTGCCATCACCCTCTTGGGTAAATTTGTCGTCTGGCGCGCATCCTCTTGTCGATGTGCCCTATGTATTCCGTCATGATCCTTACTTACCCTCGTGAGAAAAACCATAGATCCCATTCCTAGACCCTCCAACTGCAATCTATGGAGGCCTAAGTGCCAACTATTAGGACCCCTATAACCCCAATTAGGGTGCTAGGACCATGGGCCATACCGAGGAACCACAAGGCTCACATGACTGATTTGGGTTGGTGGTGGTCTCTTTACTTCCAGGTGCCTAAAGAAGGGTACCCATGTTCTCAATCCCAATATGCCCCCTTGAAACCCTAAACCCTAAATCCTAAATCTTAAACCCTAATACCGAAATCCTAAACCTAAACCCTAAATCATGAAATTGTCTAGACAATGGTCCGATGGTCTTTCACAACAGAAAAAACTTCATGTCCCCTCCCACTGTGGGACTAATTCAGAAACTTGGATCCTAGGGTTTGGGATTTAGGGGTTTAGGGTATAAGCCCTGCATAACACGACAATAACTTGTATCCTGTAGTTTTTCCCGTAACAGTGGGAACGCACTAGAGACCCTAATATACTATAGTTCTCATCGAAATGACCCCCAAAGAGGTACCCAAGTTCTTTGAAAGCTCTACACTCCTGGGAACTAACATGGAAACCCAGAAGGGGCCCTGCAAAGACTACAGTCCCTCTAAAATGGGTCTATAAGGGTTTCCATGTTAGTTTGGGGGAGTGTAAAGCCCTAAACAATCACTCCTGTGTATGCCTGTAGAAACCCTAAACCCTCAACCCTAAATCCTAAACCCTAAACCCTACAAACCCTTATGAAGGCAAGATACCAGGCTTTCCGCATCACCAGGTGGTGGTCTTCGGATTGAAGAGGTACTATGGAGTCCTCCGGATAGGGGTTTGGGTTTAGGGATTAGGGCTTTAGAGTGCTAGGGTTTTAGAGTCTTGGGGTTTAGGGAATCGGGGTTCGGTAGGCTCCATTATTTGGGTAATATCCCTAAACCCCAAACCCTAAATCCAACGCAGGGCCAGGGTTGCTCCGTTGCTGGATTTCGGAATGTGCTGAACTTGGGCGCGTTGGCCTCTCATGGGACGTAAAATTAATGCAGAGTTTAAAGAAATTGTGTAGGGTTCATGTCTGGAAAAGCCTAAGCCCCAAACACTAAACTCTAAATCCCAAACCCCAAACCCTAAACCTCAACCGGGCTTTGGGCGGCGTAGAGTATCCAGTTTTTTGCTGTTTTTGGACCTATACAAGTTCCATCTAAGTATCCTCAGCTGGAAGGTTTAGGGCTTTGAGTTTAGGGTTTAGGGGTAAATGCAGCTGGCTATATCTTGTGTACCTTGACATTCTGCTTTACGCGTTATGGTCACCCTGAACACAAACTTAACAAGGAACCCTGAACCCCACTAACCTAATCCCTACACCCTGAGCCCTTATCCTAAACTGTTTGCATAACGGTTAAAAGAGGACCCATGGTACCCTAGATGGGAACTGAGTTTAAATCGAGGGATTGTAGGGCTGATACAAAAAGGCCTGCATGACCCCAAGTGTCCTATACCTTGGCTGTTGTCGGTGGGTTTAGGGTTTAGGGTAGCAATTCAAGGTTTATAGTATTCACAACAGTACAATATAATCTGGGCTCGAGCGGGGCTCCTAGTCAAAAACAGTGGGGCCAATTTGTCTACAGCGAAACTACCTTGGACCCTTACCACCGTGGGCTATTAGACCCTAAAATTCCCTACTAGGACCCTATGAAAGGTAGATTAAGGTACCCTTAAGGTCTAATAGCCCATAGTGGTAGGGTTCAGGGCTTAGGGCTTAGGGTTCAGGGTTTAGGGCTTAGGGCTGAGGGTTTAGGGTTTAGGGTTTAAGGTTTAGGGCTCACCTCACCGACCGTGCATATCTCTGGGCCCGAAGATGCTAGTGTTGATACAAAAAATCCTGCATGACCTTAGTAGACTATAGGTACCATTATTCCCAACCCTAAACCCTAAACCCTAAACCCTAAACCCATTTAGGGTATTTAGGGTTGTGCAGGATTTTTAGTATCCACCGTATCACTCCTTTTTGTTCGGCTCCTGCTTGGAGGCTCAAGGGACTTGGCGAGTATACTTATAAGCCCTAGAAGCCATATGAGTAGCGTGTTTTTTGGTGGTTAAACCCAGTAAGATAATATTCCTTATACAAGATACTATACCCCAAAAGGAGGATACAATCTTACTCTATATTGGGTACCATAATATCCCCAAGTAAAATACTACTCATATGGTAACGCCAAGTATTCCCATTATTAACCTGCTTCGTAAATGTCCCATGACCCTCTAAGCATGTTCAGGTTCACAGTATCCGCAATTCGTGCGGAATAGACACGTCAATCGTATGGCCTTAATCTGGGGCTTAAGCTCTATATGCAATAACTACATAGCCTTGAACCTTCAACCCTAAATCCTAAACCCTAAACCCTAAATCCTAAACCGTAAACCCTAAACTCTAAATCCTAAATCCTAAACCCCTAACCCCCAACCGCTAAGCCTACATGGAGCCTCAGGTTGGCCCTAATTCGCGAGAAATGTCCACATCATCAACTTGGGAAAGGTGGCCTTGGGTCTAGGGTTTAGGGTTTAGGTTTGCCCTGAGGATTTAAGGTTGAGGGCTACTTGGAGGGTCATGGGGACTTAGTAAGTAGGTTAATAATTAGTATATCTAGCGGTATTATATGGGTTAGATAGGGGTTATTAACCTACTTACTAAATCCTCCTGACCCACCAAGTAGGGTATCCTAAACCCTGAACTATGTGCAAATCCTTACCGAGCACCTCCCTATACTGCCTTCAGTTGCCTAAATGACCACCACTAAATTGGGGAGCCTCTATTCTCAATAAAGTTGCCGAAGAGCTGGGCTTTGGATTTTAGTTAGGGTGGGGCTAAGGGAGCCCTGCAACCTAAACCCCAAATCCTCACGCGGTGAAGGTTGCTTGGAGAGGATCAGGGGGACTTAGTAAGTGGGTTAATAACCCCTATAACTCATATAGTAACCCTAGCTATCCTAACTATTCACCTACTTACCAAGTTCCCATGACCCTCCAAGTAACCCGAAACCCTATTCGGAGGAACTCTCGCCTGTTCTTTGGCTGCGGCAGCATCGAGCAAGCCGGCCGCCATGTCATACCACCTTGCTTTGAGGGTCCCTGTTGTACCCCACCTCTGAATTATCCCATCATCAAGCGTCGGGTCCTAAGTCCTAAGCCCCTGTAGCTAAGCCCCTGTAGCTACTATCTACAGCTTTTAGACATGTTTATGTGCTCTGCGGGGTCCCTGCGATAGGGATAAGAACTTGGGACACACTATAATTCTTGCAGGAGTAACCATACAATGGTAGACATTGTCTTTTCGAGGAGTTTACATGGAAGCAGGTTCCTTGGTAGTTGCTTTCGACATTGAGGGACGCTCAGCTGCTGGGCTCACTAGGCTTGAACTGGCTGCGAATGGAAGACTCAAGGTACCTGGCCTCGAGCCGCTTCAAACAGACGTCCCAGAGGTTTCCCCTTCAGTAGAACTAATTGCGCAGGAGATCCTTCGAAGACATGAGCTATCATCTAGACTCCCAGTATCCCCCTTGCAAACCGTTATAGTAGTCCGCTATAGAATCACTTACATAACCCCCTTAAGGGAGTTTAGACTATGGCTCATATGAGATTGGAGGGTCAGTTTTAAGCACCCTCCTTCCAAACTTCAAGAGTTCAAGGTTAGAGATGCCGAGACACTACCAGTAACCCTAACTATCTACAGAATAGTAGGTAAAACACATAACACTGTAGGTAATTAATGGGGTTTACAAGTAAGCCCTTAACCCCCTGTGGCAGGTCAACTAGACAATCTGGCTACTCTGCCTCATTGCAAGGAGCAATCAGAAGGCAGCTTAATCTAATAGGAACCCCCAAGGACACTGACTCTGCTTTGGCTTAATTACCCACTGCTAGGGACCACCTACTTAAGCCTACCAGGAGGGTCTAGGTAGCCAGTGGGTTACATCATCCATACCTTCACATGGCAAGCTGCATTCACACCCTTCGCGACAAACAGTAGAAACGGCAGCAAGATGTGAACCCGGGTGTTCATCCTATCCTACGAGGTAGTGCAATGTTGGTGGTTAGACCAGGTAATGACAAGTTCTTCTTTTCAAGTGCTATAATCAAGAGATACATATATATGTATATAATTTCACTGTATATTGGAGACTTTCATTTCCCCAATAACTGTACTACTCAGTTGAGCCAACCTTCCACACAACTTGCAGTCTGCGCGGCTTGTAAGGAATGGGGCGGTCATCGTACACCTGAGGAGTTTGAAAATTACGGGATCGCACCCCGGACAAGAAGCATATAATACGCACGCATTTGTGTATACATATATATATATATGGATATACAGCTATCTTCACACAGGTACGCTAGTTACTATGAATATACATGTGCACATAGATGTCAAAATATGTACACACAACATAATATGACACTCCGGACCCGCGAGGACAAACAAAGGCAGGAGATGTAACATGATCACTTTATTGGCATGGACCCAACAGAAAAGCAAGAGTAGCACCCCACCCATGTCCAGAGCCTAAAAATCATGTATGAGCTATAGTGTAAACTCCGTGAAGGGGGCTCTTTAGGGTTCTCTAAGGGGACTCTTATAGGGCTTACTAAGGGGTATACTACAGTAGGAGCTTTGACTATAGCTCATATGAAGGCCAAACTGTTGGATTCAAGCTGTATCTTGTGGATTTTTGGTCGGCGATATTTCGCTCGAGACCGTCATCCAGCATCCCAAAATTCCGTGACACGGAGCGCAAGGGCATTCATACCTGAAAGCCCTGAAGCCCTCCTACAACATTTATAGATCCACACACTACCCCTGGATGCCCTTACCTCAGCCCCAGCCCGAAAGACGACCAACCTCAGCATCATTAGGAATCATCAGCTCCCATCCCAGGAACAGGAAGCCCACTTGGAGGGTTAAGGGTCTAGGGTCATGTAACTTAAGAACAGGGATCTCTTCCCTGGAACAACTAATGTACAAGAGTGGGGGTGCATAACTCTCTTCCCCAAAAATCAGGGCTGAAAAGGCTTAAGCTTTTTGTATAGAGGCCCAAAAAGGAAGCCCAAAAAGGTTTAAGTTCTTCCACTGGCTAAGTAAAATAAATATTTGGGGGAAGGGGAAGATTACCGAACTCGGGTGATGATATACCTCAGATGAGAAGTGAAGCCAGCGACAGCTTAATACTTCAAACCTCAAGCCCCTAAACCCTATACCCTAAACAGCTACACATGACACTTCAAGTACACACCCCCAAAGTATCCAGACAATGAGCCTCTCTTTCTTCAGAATCGGGAGGAACTGGCGGAAGTGGGTCGGGCGGCAAGGGATCCAAACACCTTCTCTCGGATATGTTTGGAAGTTCATGCGCCTTATAGCTACTTCTAACTGGGTTACAACCTTGCTTCTAATTGGGGTAACCCCCATAAGGCCATTTTGGGGGTTATTCGTAGTTACTGCGTCCCATGAACCTCCAAGTGGGAGCTTCGCAAAATCACCTCAAAATCATTTTTAAATGGGATCCCCTCCCCTCATAATCCCCATGCAGTTTCTAGGGTCCCCATGGTACACATTTGCTTCATAACACCCCCCCCATCTCCAAATTGTTTGAAAACAGCATCATTTATCTGGGACTCTAGGTTTGGCTTAATGGTGGTCTTGATGTGGAAAGGCATTTTGTGAGGTCTTCATATGTCTTGCTGCGCTGCGAACAGACTTGTGCTTTGCTATGTTTTCTCAATTGTGTCTGTGGCTTCTGTAAGGCATCTTTCGGGCTTCTGCGCGCTTTAAGGATGTAAGGTGGGACGCGCGTATGCAACAAAAATCTCAAGGCTTCCTGAAAGTCATCTTCTTGTGCAGGGTTACTTTGCCTGGCACCTGCCAAGATACTCTGTCCGGCCTGTATCCCTGAGGTGCTCCTACAGTAGTGCTCTGAGTCAAAGCCTTACAAGGTCAGCATCTTCCGTCACATCATGAAGACACCCTCAGACATCAACACACAGCCCTGCAATATCTTATACTTATATATGCATGTATAGACTAGTAAAGACTATACTACTCTGATTATACATACAGTACATACACACACACATGGAGAGAGAAAGAGAAAGAGAGAGAGATGTCTGCACGGACTCCTACGAACTCTTTTATGGGGCAGTCTTTGTCGCTATACACAGGCAATGCTTTTGAGCTTGGTGGACCTTGCTTCTACTTACTCGTGTTTAAGAGTGAGTGAGAGAGGGAACGTAATTGGTACTATAACGGGGCACTTTGTGACGCTGTCAGGAAGTTCGACTCTCCCACCCCGCTTTAGCGCCAGTAAGTCTAGCTGTATACCCGCAGACCTAAACCCAATACTCCAAAGCATTACGAGCATTGGTAGACAAATGGGTGGTTGACAAAATAAGGGTCCTTTTTTGGGTACCCTAATTTTGGGTTGCGTATTGTAATAGGGACTCAAAAAGGGACCATAATTTTGACAGCCACCCAAAGAGGACCCTGATCTACTCAAAAGAATTGAGCCATTACACCTTATCACGCCCTGCCCTACATAAGCCAAATCTTCTTAACCCCAAGCTGCAAGGAAAAGCCGTGAGACCCTTAGCCCTACACCCTGGACCGCAAGCTTAGGGCCCTGGGTTAAGACCTCACTTGAAAAGTCAACTTACTCCAAATACTGGAAGACTGTAGCCAGAAATGGACCAGACGTTTAGAAAGAAGTCCAGAGACATGGAATACTGGATTTCCAGCTGCGCGCGTCTCTGCAGATCTAACTGGCCCAAAGTAGGTAGAATCAAAAATGCCAAACTCAGAACAAATACTATTTATAGCTTGGTGCCCCAGAATCAGTTTCCAACCAAGCAAAGCTTCGGATCAGAGTCGGAATGCTGAAAGTGAAGCTGCCGACGTAGATGCTCGTTGGTAAGGCGAAGCTCTGCTGTCTCCTCTCTGCGCAGAGCTTCTAGAAGCCCTTAGGGTTTGGAGTTTAGGGGTCTAGGGGTCCANNCAAGGTGGCTGAGGAATATAGTTTGAATTTAGGTTCAGAGTTCCGGGACCTGGATGAGAGGCTGAAAGGAGATTCTACATCTCTGCATAAGGATTCTGCAAGGCTTAGTTACTCGAAGACACACCTACATGGGCGAGAGTTTAATGAGTGTGCCTGAGATGTTGTTTCCAGTGCAGGGGATAATACAAAGAACAATGCACCCGCGCAAGTTACAGTAGGGAGCCCAATATGGCGCGGCACCACCAGCACCGCCGCCGCCGC
>CAJNIZ010044050.1:1642-52657 GCA_905231905.1 Symbiodinium pilosum
GGGGGGTCCTCCTAATATATATGTATATACAGAGGGTCTGCAGAATACCTGAAAGGTGCTTCCTGGCGGAAACCTCGCCAGCAAGGGACCCCTCCTGGAAGCAGAGCGCCTTGAAAATATCTCCGGACGTTCCGGCGGAGTGGCCGGCCTTGATGACAAGAAAACTTATGACACCCAGGACTGTCGCGATGCGGGTTTGCCGGTAGCTTCCAATATCATGCTGCATCTTGCTTGCTGCCGCGTATGCTGGTTGTAGACCTGCAACCTCAAAGTCATGCATAGCATGGGCTGTTAGACCTTATAAACCCCCGATTTCTTATTCGGGTCCTCATGCAGCTTTAATCAACCATCCTGGAATGCTGTGCCAGGACATTTGCCTCGCGAGCAGCTGATGCTGAGACCATTTTTCACGGATGCGTATCCTCTTTTTTGGGCCCAGAGGCACTGTACCCCAAACCCTTGGGCCTAGGGTTTCCATGTCATTTTGCGTTTGATTTTCCATTTGATTCTCCATTATGGTCGTTTTGTGGCCCAAAGGCCGACTGGGTCTTAGGGGTTTTTGGTGATTGAGGGTGGCTTTTCTATCCTTCAAAACAGCTTTTGGGGTTCAGGGGGGATTTAGGGTTTAGGGTCTCATTGGGAGATCCAGAACTTTGAGAAATCCTACTTAGAAGATGTGGCCAAAACAGGTCAAAACTGTGGTGAGCTTCCCTGGCGAGTGCTCAGGGCCAGTTTTTGGCAGATTTTGAGTAATTCTGGAAGGTTCATGATAGGGGGTTTAGTGGTCTATGTATGTGCTCAATAGTACTTCCTTGAAATTATCATACTACAATAGTGGTAGGCTGTCATCATCCCTTGGGGAAAAAGAAGAACAGTTAGATATTTTGCCGCAAGCAAGCTTGCCGAAAGCCACGGGCACTTCAACGTTTAGCCATAGGATCTGGAGTGCCAGCGCTGTAGAATCACAGTTGAAGGCTCAGCAAACTTACGAGGTGTTCTGCGCAAATTTACCCCAATTAAGAATTAGTACCCTTGTCTGGAACCTATTGAAATTGACTATGTCCCCAGCGGCTTCATATAAAATGTGCCCAGGTACAAAGCAGATTGGCAATGTCTGGTCCGGAGGTCCGTAAAGCGCAGCGCCTTTGAACAAGGCAGGGGCGTGGAGGGCCCTGTCTGCATGCACTATACCGCAGGGAGCACTGCATGCGTCTTCCTTCCCCGTGGCAGCAAGTTCAACGGCAGCCACACCGCGAAGTCAGACAATTCAGGTTGCTTCTGCCATGACCTCTACGATGGCCCGCAGAGCTTCTTACCAGGGCTTAGTACGGAATGGGGGAAACATGATATACGGGATATCTGGGAACTATTCCCTACTAGCCCCCTTAAGGCTTTGGCTGCCACTGGTTTACGGAATGGCAACGTCGTTTGGAAGAAGCCCGCGCCAAGCACCACACACTGGTCGTAGTCTACAAAGCTGGCCAGAAGGGTGTTGGGCGCAACTAGGGTCAATGTTAGGTAAATTGGGTTATGTAGGGTTATATAGGGTTCATATAATGTTATGTATATTGGGGTATGTAGGATTCCATAGGGTTCGTATGATGCTATGTATATTGGGGTATGTAGGGTTATATAGGGTTCATATAATGTTATGTATTTGGGGGTATGTAGGGTTATATAGGGTTCATATTGGGGCTATATAGGGGATAATGGAAAAGAACATGGAAACTACTATATAATATAGTGGGAGTCTTTTTTTAGATGTCGGATCCCGCGTGTAACTGCCACAAATATGGTTTTGTCTTCTTAGGATCCTTTGAAGGTAAAGGCCTCAAGTGGCCACCGCAGATTGCCTGCACAGAGGAAAGGCGAAACGATCCGGGACTTGGAGTTTCGCAACGTGGCGAGGTCTCCCTCCCTCAAAAGAAGTACACTCCCCCAAACTAACATGGAAACCCATATAGTGCCCTTTTAGAGGAGCTGTAGTCTTTATTTGGCCTTTTTTGGGTTTCCATGTTAGTTTCCAGGGGTGTATGGCTTGGGGCTTTTGGGGGTGTAGAAAGTAGGGCTTCGGGTTGAAGATTTGTAGGATTAAAGCTTTGGGTTTTGGATTTCGGCTTTGAGAATTCTGGGCGCAGGGTTTAAGTTTAAGGTTCCGGGTTGAGGTCGCTTGGCTCCTCCAGAACGGGATCGAGTTTGAGGAGGAGGACATTGACGCTGGACTGGCCTTTTGTAAATTTTCCCGTACTGAGCTTATCAAGACCCTGTATACAGTACCTTGCATCTTTCGCTCTTGAAGGCCAAGTCGATTTGGCTCACAAGGACGCTACATACCAACATCTTTGAAGTCCTTACTTAAACCCTAAACTGTTTAAGCCAATTGGTAGCTTCCATGAACTGAAAGACCCCAACAAGAGACCTCAAAAAATATGACCCTTACTATTTCGACCCCTAAGATGGTATGCCCCAATTTTGGGAAACCCCAACCCCTATGTTCCACTTTATATTCTCAGTTCCATTACATTTTCCATGTCCCTTTCCAACCCCTGCGCCTGAAACCCTAAACCCTATAATGTAGACCCGCGATTAATAAGCCACCTCCTTTTAAGGACCTGAATATTAGGATCCCTATAACCCCTATTACAGGGAGTCGATTCAGTAATCAGGGGTCTACCTTACCCAGCTAAGGATGACTATCAGAGGCGCTTGATGACAGACATCAAGCTCGAGCTCAAAGAGCTGCAGACTCCGAAGCCTTTTATCGAAGCTGCTTCTTGGCGGGAAGGGATATGTAGGGACCCGCTTAAGGGGGTAGGTAGGGTTGTGGAGGACTTAGGATGATTGAGGGTTTGGGGCGTGGGGTGTAGGGTATGCCAGTTTGGGCTCTTAGACCCTAGAATTCCCTATTAGGAGTCTAGCGGGAATGGATGGATCAAGATTTAGGGCTTGGGGTAGTAGCCGCTTACTAGCCATTGTTCCAGTTCAATGCTCCAACTGTCAAAGGGGGCTGTAATCCCAGAGCTTCCCTAAATCCTAAACCGCCCAAACCCTGTTCTGGATCCCCTGAGAAACGAAGGACCAGCAGCCACATTTTATAGCTCACCTGGAGAAAGAGCTTGCGGGCCTCAAGGACCTTTGGTCTCTTTGCACGTACTTTTGCTTCACTGTTCGGGCTTTCTATTATTATGGTCTGCAGAAGTCAAAGTGGCCTCATCTTTCAAGCTGAAAAAGCTCAAGAAGGGAGGTAGGTGTCTTGATTTCTTGCATTTTGCGCAGTGGGGGAATCAGGACAGGATCGGCGATCTGCACAGCATGGACGACCAGGGCTCTTTGCACAGGCTACGTTCCGAAGCCACCTGGGGTTGCAGTCACCCCTAGATACTCCAAACCCTAAACCCTACATAGTAGTATGCACTTTCTTTTTGATTACCCCGATATGACGTATATAACCCCTATACCCTGAACTCAGCCGTGAGGGCCTGTGGGTTTCAGCCAGCTCAAAAGTAGACTGTGATGAGAAAGAGGGCAACCATATCACGCCTTTTGTTTGCATGACGCGCTCATGCAAATTGTGCCAGTGCAGGCTCAGCGCATTCTTCTCAGCTCTGGATGATCTCAATGACGTGTTAGTCGCGACGTTGGGCGGCTGGAGGACAGAGACGCAAACGGAAGCCCGAAGCCTAACTAATCCTCCTCACCCCCTACGGCCCAGTATCAGCGAGTTCCTTACGGCCCAAGTAAAGTGGCTGGCACGTTCAATGCTAGAGGGTGGGAGGTGCTTAATCCGCCGTGTAAACCATGAACTCTTCCCGTAAACCTAGACCCGAACAATGTTGGAGTAGACTTGGTGAATTAGTACCTAGACCCTAAACTAGAGACCCTAGAATTACGCGCGCCTTTTCGGGCCCTATAATGAGGACTGTAGATACAGCGGGCTGCATTTGGAGCCTCATGTTTATGAACTCCCCCTCCAAATAATGACCAAAGTTGTGGTCCAAGTGCCTTGTATCATTCAACCTGCACCTAGACCATCGCGGCCAAATTCTCCAAAACCGGGTCAGGGGTTTAAGGGATTAGGGTTTAGGGGATTAGGGTTTAGGGTTTTGCTCTGTTTTTATCAGGGCCCCCTACCTCGTTGTCTTCGGTGGAGAAAGCGTCGGCAAATCCTCCCTCCTTCAGCGCCTGAGCCTGCTCCCGTTCTTCCCAACGGACGGAAAACGCTGCACACGCATGCCGGTTGCTTGCCTTCTTTTCATCTTCCGCTGGTTAGGAAGGAATGAGGGAATGCCTCCTTCTTTAAAGGGCCCGCAATCATGAGACACCTTGAGCACGGAACCGCTGATTCCATGCATAATCCTCATGAGTTTCTCCTCAAAAGCCTCATACACCTTAGACCCTACACTCAAGGTATGAATGAAAATCCTGCGGAAGTTCTTCTCGACCCATCTAGTAATACGTACATCTTCCCAATTAAAACACTTCTTCTATCATGTCCACTTCCTTGGGCATCTATACTTCGGGCCCCAAAGACTTCAAACAGTACCTACTTCATGCCTAGGGTTCTCTTCTTGGGTGAAGGGTCTTTTGGGGTGGGAAATGCTGTGGTCAAGCTGTCAAATCGCAGCCGCCGGTTGTAAGCCAACCCCTTCAACCCTAAACCGCACGTAAGGGGGTGTAGGTAAAGGAGCCAGCAGTCTTGTCGTAGCTGAGTACAAGGTGATGTGTTACAAACATCCACTGCGGAGCCAGGTCAACCCTACAACCCGAAACCCAAACCTAAAACCTAGGCAAGATCAAGTAAGGTGGTCTTGGAAATTCGTCGGACTGCAGAGCCCCACCCGGCGCCTTTGCCGAAGTCTGCAGTTGAGGACTTCAAGAGCAGGAGTTTTAGGCTAGGAGTTAGGGCTTACAGTTCAAGGATGTACTTATTTAGTATGTTGAACTGCGAAATTTGTGGCTTCAGTTGAGGGATGCTTGAGCTGGCTGTCTAGGATCCTTTCCTGACGCACTCAGAAGGCCGATAGATATTGCTGATTTAGTTAATCTTGTGTCACCTGGTATAGAAGGGGTTCACATGAAGCGCGTTTTCAGTCTGGGACCACGATAATTTACTTTCTTTGTTGGGTGGCATGACTGCGTAAACCTTGCTTGCCACGTAGGTGGATGGGTCAGGGTCAAG
Source organism: Symbiodinium pilosum (assembly GCA_905231905.1). Taxonomy (NCBI): domain Eukaryota; class Dinophyceae; order Suessiales; family Symbiodiniaceae; genus Symbiodinium; species Symbiodinium pilosum. Next base: position 6,822 of record CAJNIZ010044050.1, read on the forward strand.
GTTCTGAAGCACCTGCAGACATTCTTGATTTGTCACGAGCTCGGGGGCATGCGCTGAAGCCCAACATTTCGCAAGAAGCAATCAGGGTACTTCATATCAATGTTAAACACACACACACACACACGCACACACTCCGTACATATACTCCCATAGGTAGAGGTCTGATTTTGGGAGTGTTCAACATTAGGGCCTTGGGGTTGTTCAACATTGGAGTTGAATGCTTGCTCTGATTCAAGAAGCAATGTGAACCCCGAGCTCCGATCCACAAGTTGGGATTCCTTGTTCTTTCGCTTCAGGGTTTACGGCTTAGAAGCTGCCATCATCATCATCATCATCGTCATCATCATAATCAGCGTGGTGGTTGTAGCGGCGGTGGCCGCAGAGGTGGTGGTTGTTCGGGGTGGCTAGGTGCTTGTGTGGCTGGTGACGATTGCCTAGTCGACAAATCGGGTGATGGTAATGTTTGTCAAAGCGCAATAAGCATCTGATTTATGCGGGAGCACAGGCAACGATGCAGATCTGGGACGTGCGAGCGCAAAAGTGGCAGGGCCCTGCACGAAGCATTTCCCTGGAGACCAGCGAGAAGCAAATCCATGAGCAGATGAACCTGGGGCTCATTTGATGGCAGCAAAAAACCTGTTGCCCATAAGATCAGTCTGTCATGAGATAAAAGACAGGCCCTAGACACGCACGGAAGAAAGGGCTAATGTAAGAGGCAGCATCATTCGATGTGACCCTTGCAGAGCTTTTAACGAAACGCACAACAAAGGCCTGCTCTGATGCATCTGCAGTTAGGCCTCTACAGCAGACTCGTCCTACTTGCTATTTGGTAGTTTCCCTAAATAAAGGGGCCCCAATATAGACCCCAATATACTATAATCCTTATTATGGGGACCCCCAAAAAGATACCCCTAATTTTGGGAAACCCCCATTTCTGAGGAGCAGGTTGGTCCAGGAGACCTGCGGGGACAGCGGTGGGTTTCTTACCTGTCCAGCAGGCACCCTTTCACCTTGTCGGATATTTTAAGTTTAAGACCTAACCGCAACCAAAAGAAAAGGTGAACCTTGGAAAGGCCTTGAGACCGGACAGCCAAGGTTTTGCGTTGACATGGAGATCCACATCAGGGCTAGCTCCACTACTTTGCCCCCTATGAACCTCATCGATTTGCCCGGCCTCGTCCAATCTGATGCAACGCTTGGACAGCAGACCAGGCAGATTTTGGATAGGTTCATTGCCAATTCCCAGCAGAAAGACGTCTTTCTTGTGGTGGTGAGCGGTTTGGAGACACCTTCAAACTGGACCGCCATGAAGATCGTTAAGGATGCCCAGTTGGAAGACCGCACCATTGGCGTGATAACCAAGTTTGACAGGCGGGGTGAAGTGACTGCGGGATGTTTAAGTGCCTGTGTTAAACCAGCAGGTTAACTCCTTACCCCATAATCACCCCCTGATCCAAAGTAAATGTTCCCCAACATAGTACTTTTATGTATTTATAAGAGGCAGTGTGCTTGCTCAAAGGCTTGTCGAGGACGAACTGAGGCGGTATCACCCTGCACCCTACCTGTCCAGCTGGTAGCCTTGTCAAGTATTTTGGGCGTTATGAAAGCCTACAGAAACCCAACCACTTAACCTTCAAAACCCTAAGAATTCTGGACAACTAAGGTACTACGCGGTGGTGAGGTTGAAGGCTTGGTGCAGTTGCCGCAGCACGGTCCCGCGGCTGCCGACCCCACTCTGAATCATTTCACCTTCCGGAAGTGTCCTGAAATTATTGCCCCCGAAAAAACTTTGGAAAAGAGTGGAAATGGCAATCCAGGTCGAGGGATCTGTTTTTTGAGAGACCCATGTGTCTTGCAGACAGGACCTACATATTTGTAAGATGTGGAGTTGATGATACTTTTTGCGGCTGACTAACCCTATTCAAGGCCTCCCGAAAAAGGACTCCGCATCATCCTCCGCAATGCACTGTGCACCGCATCCTACGTCCTCCAGGAAGGGGACTTGTAATTGTTGGAAAGCCCCACATTTTAAGTTCATGGGTTGTAGGCAAGATGAGTGTTAGTAGGACTGGGATAGGTGCACCATCACGTCGGTAATTGAAGGCGTGGACATGGGTCCTGAAACCAGTTCTGAATAATCAGAGCTCATGCTGGCATATGATAGGGTTTGCATCATCCATTTTCGGGGGTGTCCTTCTGTTGCGACTGCGCACAGAATCCTACTTGGCACGTCTGGGACAGCCCCATTACTGTTGGTTTGTAGGGCATGGAGGAACGGATCCTATTGTACACGCTATAGTATTCCTTATATGATTCTCTGAAACTATCCCCTGTAATTGTCTTTGCAACTCATTATTACTTAACTCCCACCAGTCCTAGACCCTAAATACTGAACCATGCAGTGCTTCGCGCACTACTAACCACCAGTCAAAACCAAAAGTAACCGACTGCTGCCTAAAAACTAACCACGGGCAAGTTGAGGCTTTGTAATATATATATATAGCCCTTAATATTTAATATAGACTGTTAATGGGTGGGGGCAGGACCCAACCTAAACACCATTCAGGCTTTGTGGCTGTGGCAAACGTACTGACCAAGCAGCCGGCGGGCGACAGCTTTCTCGAGTGGATGGCGCGGAAAGCTAGGTTGGAGAAGGAGATTTGTTCGGTTAGGGCTTCAAAGTCTAGGGCCTCATTGAGGACCCCAAAAAACGTGTCAGCCAGCTAGGTCGGGACCACAAACAGAGACGGATGGTCTTCAGAAATTCGCCAGGAGAAGTTTGAGGTTGACATGGGCATGAAAGATTTCGTGAACGCGAACCAGGCGAGCATCGGTGCCGTGGTTTCCCACGTCAGCCGTGCTTACAGCTGGCACGTGGCAACCCACTGGCTGCCCTTGACGGCAAAGCGACTTCTCAAAGTGTGCCTCGGTCTCACCTGCATCTAGTTCCGTAACGATACGCAAGGTGTCCTAAATACTTACATAGTTTCCCAAGCCCTCACTAGTATTGTTGTCCGTTTTTGTTAGTTATGCCACACCTGGGACTAGGTCGACCTTTTATCAGTTTTCTGTGAATCGTACTGTAATGCAGAAACCTGATGAATACTGATGTCGTAGTTCCAGCTTCCTTTCAATACCTATGATACATGATATAGGTATTGGCCCCTACACTGCAAGCGCAGTAATGACCACAAGAAATTCCAAGTGCCGATTAGTCAGTCCTCAGTCTATGTAGCGCCCCTGCAATAAAGCGGACCAAAGCTCGTAGAGAGTCCTCATCGAGGTTATACGGGGAATATGTTATATTGGGGTTATTTGGGAATAATGTAAAAGAAAATGGGAACTACTTGTTAATTTCGGAGTTGAGGTAACAGAAACGCACTTTCCACACATAGCAGCCGCAACCACTGCATCACACTGAGGTGGGGTGAGTGCTGCCAGGAGCGCATCTAGCCAAACCAATTCCAAGTGCTCCCTGAAAACCCCGAAAGCCTGAAACCCAACTTCTGTCATTTTGAGAGCGTTACCACGCAGGATCTGGTGAGGATGGGCCTGCCTTTCGCCAGCGGACAGCTGCAAGGAAACTTGGGCTTAGCGTTTAAGGATCAAGTTCAGGGGCTGGGCTAAGGGATTAGCATTTAAGGTTTAGGGATGAGGGCTTGGGGATAAGAATTTGCTTTTTGGATTCAGGTAGTACAGGGTGTAAAGACTAGGGCTTTGGGTAGGGAATGGAAAATTCAGTCACATGAAAATTGAAGCATGCAATGGAAGCTGAGGTATGTTAGGGTTATACAGGGATACATATTATTAACAAGAAACATGATTTCATTGTGTAGGGTTTGGGTTTTACGGCATAGGGTTAAAGGTTTAGGGTTCATCACGGATGTTTGCTTGAAGTTGGGTATTGCTCCACCTCAGTAACAACTAGAGAAAATCATAGCATACTTTAGACCGCCCTTAGTATTACCCCTATTTTATACTGCTACTGGGTGGGGGGCAGTACCCAAGCTTTAAGGTTTGTTGAATAGACCTGTGGGTTTGCCAAGTTAATATGGAACCACATGTAGGCACTCATTTTGAGGACAGTAGTCTACGAAGGTCCCCTTTCGGGTTCCATGTTGGTTTGGCTTTGAATCTTAGGGCTTCACATTTCAGGACTGAGGGTTTGAGACTTCTAGTTGAGCAAAGTGCTGACCAGAACTGCTTTTGACGGAGTGAACCCCAGAGCTGCCTAAACCTAAGCTCTAAACCTCAAACCCCGAACCCTCTGCCTTCATTACTTGCCTCTTCAGCAGTAGAGTAATTGAGGCGCATCCCTGAGGATTGTTTTGAGGGCGGCTAGGTGCATCACGGCAGTGAAGCCCCTGTAGGAATGGCTCCGGGCCGCCGTAGCTTTCTCGCCATTCCTTCAAATGTCTCAGAATCTTAGAATTTGTGGGTGCCATCTGGACAGGCATACAGTTTTTCAAGAATCAATAAAGGATGCCATGTCACGAGCGCTCCCCCAAGACAGATCCCAAGAGTTTTTCTTATGATGTTTGCTAAAGCTGATGAGTAACGGACTTTGTATTCATTGCTCAGCGCACATGTAGTCGGGAATGCGCTGGGGGGTCATGAGCTTGATGTCATGTCTCCTGCGAAACGCTTCAGAATAAAAGGCCATTGCAGCTTGAAACCGCCAGGCAGCATGTCATGCATGATGGAGGGTCCAACCTACGAAGCAAAGTTGCAGTCGTAGTTGTGCCACTTCGAATGAAGTTAACCAAAACTTAATACCACCTTTCAAAGCGCCTCGCAGAATTATTCAAAAGCCTAGCCCGTCGTACACGCATGATCTCGAAACCTACACGTACTTGGTTGCTCTTAAGGATCTTCGTTTATGTTACCACGATAGGTTCCCTTTGAAGGGGTTATATGAGGCTTAGGGTTAACTTACCATAGACAAATAAATAAATATATATATATAGATAGATAGAGATGTGTATATGTCTATATACATAGAAGGAGAGCGAGGGAGAGTCAATGCTATGGCTTCCTTGTGGTGGTTTCTTAATACAAGCTCCTTAACAGCAACCCAGATTGGTTGTCAAGGCATGGCAGAAAGCACATAGAGCACATAGCGCTGAGCCTCCTATAGCCTCTTGACAAGCCTTGTATAGCTCGTAGGCAAATTCTAGTTCCTCAAGGGCAGGGACTACAAACAAGGTCAACCGACTTGTTGTCCAACCTCCCGCTAGACCATCATCCCACCCCCGAGCCCTAAACTTCCCACTCTGAACATCTAAGCCCTGAACCGACCTTAAACCCTTAACCCCTTAATCCGTGAGCCCAAAGCACGAACATGCGCAGCTGGAGCCGCAAAACCGCAGGACATGCCCTGGAACATTTCATAAGCTCTGCCACTCACGAGCTCAAGAGACGCCTAGGCTTCGTGGTGAAGCTTACCTGTCCAGTGGTGTGAGGGTTTAGAGCTTGGGGTCTAGGGTTTGGGGATTCAGGGTTTAGGGCGTGGGATTCAGGGTTTAGGGTTTGGGATTCAGGCTTTAGGGCTTAGTGTTTAGACCCTCATCTTGGTTTAGGGAATGACGGAGCATCAAATGGGAAAAAGAATGGAAAATAAAAGGGAAACTCGGGTTTAATATATAGAGCTTTGTGCTGTTGTGGGATAACCTTTAATTAATTTGGGCAAGATCAAGCAGTGCCTTCACCGGACATGTTGCTAACACTATTCATCAGCGCTACTGACTTGAAACTCTACCGCTACATTGCTCATGTAGAAGCCAGGACAAAAGGATACCAAGATTGTGGCCTGCATTGCTGGTATATGTCTCGTATAGCAAAACATAGCTCAAACACAGACATCGAAATCATTTTGGTAATTGTCTATGTCACTACCACAAATGGACCAAGCACGCAAGGACCCATGAACAAAAAGGTTGATCTTGATACTATTGGGTCAAATACATATATATATATATATGTGGGTATATCGGGATAATGGAAAAGAACATGGGAAGCTACTATCCTTTTAAGGGCCCTTTAACGGTAATATACTAATATAGGGAGAGTATAGGGATTGTGTAGGGATGATGGACGAGAAAATGGAAGCTACTATCCTTTTAAGGGCCTTGTAAAGGTAATATACTAATATAGGGAGAATATAGGGATTGTGTAGGGATAATGGACAAAAAATGGAAGCCGCTATTTAGGGTTGATACTGGGCCCTAACCATCCTGTATGATTATGCCATCACACATTACAATCCTACAGCCCATCACCCAGTTTCCATACATTTTTCACTTTCGCCTCCGTTTGCTTCCCTACTGCTACAGGCTTCCCAACACCCGTATATACATATATATATGTGTGTATATTATATCTCTATACATACGTAGGCATGTACCCCCATGTCATGCTTATGTAGTTCTTCTCAACCCTAATTGTGTAGGCCCCTACAGCATGAAGGCCCTTAATACATTGATTAGATACCCAGACCCCTCGCAGGAGCTAGAAATCAGATCATGCTCATAAGGGTTCCTCGAAATCACGCAATGCTAGTATAGGGTGCCATATTCGGCCTCTACTTTCTGGATCCTGCCAGGGGTCTTCATGCTGGACAACTAAGGAAGAAAATGAACGACTTGTTCTGGAACTCGGCTGCGAAGCAGCTGCAGGAGCGTTTACTGCATGTTGTTTTCAGGGTCTGGGGTTCAAGGTCAAGGTGTTTAGGGCTTGCCGGATTTAGCGTGTAGGAGCGCTTGCCCTCATGTTGTTTGAGAGCTGTTCCAGGAGATATGATAAATCCTGACTTGCCCTGACAACCTTGTAGCTTGCCAAGGAAGGTACGATAGTATACTAAGGTCGCACAGGGTTTTTCTAGTATCAGGGGAGTTTGACAAATAAAACCTGTAGAATTCGTGCTACGGACCCCCATCCCCTGCTACTCCCTGTCCATCCCTTTGCCCCCATGATGCCCCCTTGTTGACAAGCTGCTTTCCAGTTTTGCAAAAACGGGGTTCAACCTTATGTACAACAAGATACAACTCTCAAAAAGGGTACCCCCAATTTTTGGAACTCCCACATAACCTGGAGTGCCCTGAGCATCAGCAATCTAAAGGCATCTACGAGCAAAAAAAGCGCAAGTTATGAGCAGATGATATCTCATTTTCTCTTACACCTCCTGTTATTCATGACGCCCATGCTTCACATTCATTCTTCTGCCTACCCTGAGTGGCAGTTGTCGATGCAGGCCTACCTCCGGAACGAGTTCGCGGAACTTGCAAAGCAAGAGGTGGCGCTGCTGGACCGCAGGGCTGGCCGACAATAGTCTGGTTTAGGGTGTTGGGCGGTTTCGAGGTTTGGCTAAATCAAATAGAAAGAACAAGGGAAACCAAAGGGAAACTGTCATTGAAAAGTTCGGGGTCAGGGTTTTGGTATAATGGATTCCTGTTTAGGAACTTTCATAGACGTAGTAAAGGAGCCCAGTACCCAACATACCTACATACATGCATGCATACATACATACATATAACGATGTCCATATTATGGTAACTTGGTTATAGCTCTTCTGTAGGAAGTGAGTAGTTTTTGCAATTGTACAATGCAAACGATCTTGTTATATGCAACTGAAAACAGAAAATCAAATGGAAAGCGGTGATTATTAGGCTGTTGGTATTTAGGGATGAAGGCTTAGGGGTGTTCTCAAAATTAGGGGCCGTAATTTGCGGGTCCCTATAGCAATCAGAATAATGAGTTGGGGTCCGTGTTTTTTTTTGATCAGCCATCCCCAGCTGCTTGTAGCCAGGAGCTGCCCTCCTTTTTGGAGAAGTCCCACAAGCACATGGCGGCCTATCTGTTTAGCGGACATTTTGCATGATCTTTTCCTCCAAGTTTTGAATGAGAAGAGCCCTGGATGCTGGAACCGTACTATTAGCGCCAAATCTTGAATCACCCCTACTCAATTGCAACATTCCATACAACCCCTCGTGTCTCTTCAAAGGCATTGGTTCACGAAGGTATCCCTCTCACCGCTGGAAAGTTCCTGGGACAACCAAGGTAGACAATTTGCCTCTCGCAGCTTTCACCCCTGAGCTCTTAGAGGAGGCCCTAGCAGCGCTGGATCCTCAGGAGGACACCTGGCAGCTGAGCTTGGGGTCGAAGAGGCCTCCCCTAGCAAAGGCTGTACGACCCCCCAAGAAGCCTTAAAAACAATACTTAGGCTGTATCTAAACCCTATACAAACCCAAACTGAGTCAGCCCGGGCCCGTAGGGCGAACGTGCCGAAGCCGGCAGGCGAAGCCGCTCCGAGCCAAAAGCCCTCTGGCTGGCGATGCAACCAGCTGCGGGCTGCGCAGTAGACTGGTAGACCCAGCAGGTCGCTGGCGAGCAACCCGCCAGGTCACCCTCGAATCAGAAACCCCAAACCTTTGGGCTGATAGCAGCAACCTTTAAATCGTTCTTTTTTGGAGCCCTGACAACGACCTTTTTCGGGGCCTCCAAAAGTTTTCAGGGGGGGCCTCCTCGCGGGAATTTCCAAATACGAGTCTTCTCTCAAGACCTTAAACCCTGAGCAGGGGCTCTCAAGGGCCTTCCAGGCGTCTCTCAGGGAGCAGGGGCCGCTCGTTCAGGATTGGCGGCGTCCAGTCAAGACTCCATTTCAAGAAAATTGATTAGAGTCAGAGGCCTCGAGCCAGATCCAAATCCAAACCTTGCAAACCCGTGAAAGGTTGAGGCGAGGGTGGAGCGCCAGTGCAAGTCGGGGTGCGCGCCTGGGTGCTTCTAGCACCAGCACACCCCCTCACTGAGACACTTTAGACCCCAAACCTTAAATCCTAAACCCCAAACCCTACACCCCAAAAAAGGAGGACACCTTCCGGCTCGAACGACTCCCAGGCCTTGTTCAGGCAGCCAGGGCCTCCCTATTGCTTGTTGTAAAATGGCCCATTCCAACTTAGTAAGTGGGTAAAAATGGAAGCTACGGTCGTATTTCGGGGTTGGGGTTTAGGCTTTAGGGTTTGCAGGCTCAAGCGGACCTAGTGAGTACGTGAATACCGGAGAGCACTGGGATTATCATATGGACCCTCCAAGCACTATTTAGGGTTTTGGGTTTAGTGCTTGGACATTGGGTTTTCGGGTTGGCAGGAGCCTTGGTGGAAAAAGGATTGGCGTTGAGGGGTCTGGGAGGACTTGTGGTTTAGGAGGGTTTCTTGCTTGTTCACCCGTGGGAAAGCCTGATGAAGCGCCTGCACTAAGACTATCCCTGTAATTCCCTAAGACCTTTTCAAGGCTAGGGCAGAACACACCCCGCAGAGGCCGAAATCTCGGGTCATATGGAACATGTGATGGAGCCACACAGATGGGTTTGGCAGGTTAGGATTTAGGACTTAGGGTTTAAGGTTTGGGTCTGAGCCTTCTCAGGCTAACATGGAATTTTCATACAGGCGTCCTACAAGGACTAGCGTCTCTTTTCAAAACGGGTACATGATATGTTTTTCCAGGTTAGCTTGGAGCGCGGAGGGTTTCTTGTTCATTTTGTGGGGTTTCGGGAGTGTAGATTAAAAGGGTTTTCGACTTCAGTTTTTTTGCTTGTCTGCCTTGTCGGCCAAAGCTCCAGCTGCACCAAGGCCTCCAGTGTTGAAAAAAGTAAACATTAAAGTTTAGAATGAAGCTGGACGTCAAACCCCAAACTGTAAGCCACAATGCTCTAAAACCTCTGCCTGTCTTGTGTCAAAGCCCTTGTCCAGGAGGTGCGAGAGAAGCTGAAAGACGCACAGCCGCGTTTGGAAATAGAGGCACTACCTTACCGAAACAGATGTGCAGGTTTCCCAAAGTCAGAGGATGGCTTTCTGGTGAGTCCTTACAAAGAAAGATTATAGTACATTGGGGTCTTTATTTGGTTCCCGTATTTGTGGAAATTGCCGCGTGGAAGTCCCGAAGTGGGCTGCAGGGCTGGGCATGTGGAATGAAGGGCTTCAGTCATATATGAATCCTTCAAGAAGGCCTTGTTTAAGGCTACGGGTTTTTCGAGGAAGTCTCCATAAGCTTCCATTTAGCGTGGGGCAGGACATGACACATTTCTCCTGGTGCTTCGTAGGTTTAGGTCCAGCATCCTTCTGGAAGTGCAATACAGAGATCGCGGTGCACATATTCCACCGAGAGGCAAACATTCCGGGTATGAGTTTTGCTTGTTAGGGTATTAGGACTCTGGAGCTTGCAGCTCGGGATTTGGGGCGTAAGGCTTAAGGTTTAGGAGGCTCACCCTGAGGGTCCAAAGTAGGCAACAATTCCTGTCACAAGGATGCCAAAGTATATCATTTTTGCATGCCGGACCCTTAGCTAGGATAATCCCTAACACCCCTGTACAAGCCCAGTGTCCATGGTATTTTCTGTGTTCTTTCCACGTGATTCCATTGGCTACATTAACTTGAATACTGGCTGAACCCCTAAGCCCTCACCCCCTAAACCCTCAGCCCAAAACTACCTAACCCCAAATAGTTTCCAGTTCCTTTCCAGTCCCTCAAAAAAAATGTTGCGTTGCAATCTGCAGGCGGCCCGCGAAGGAGTGGCCAAGATCCTGGCTGCGGTGTTCGCTATGGGCTCGAGTTACTGGGTTGCTGTTACGTAATTTATTTGAGGTACCATGATGTACATATATATGTATATATGCATATATAACAATTAACATGGCTCCCCTAGTATGCTAACTCAAGCAAAGCTCCTTAACAGCGACCGAGGTTACGTGCAGTTGCCATTGGTGGCAGATGGAAAGGTGACGCTCTCGTATCAGGTGGCATTTCCAGAATTGGGCTTAGGGTTTGGGGCTGCAAGCCTCTACAAAGGGAAGTGATGTTTTTGAAGTAGCCTGGTGAGGAGAACACGGAGACTCGGCTAGGTACAGCAGGAAGGCAAAGGCAGGCACACTCACCCTGAGGTCCACTTGCTCAATGATCATGTACTTCCCCAAAACCTGTACTATAATGACTAGTAGCGAAATCCCAAGGGTTCAGTCACTGGGCCCTTGGACTCTTAGGGTTATGGCAATGTGACTAAGCACAGTGTGGAAACTGGATAACGTTTTTTCTTGACATGCACCCACGGTCCCCATAATCTGAAGCAATCCCTGCAGGCAGCAGATACTTTCCCAAAATAGGGGGACCCCAATGTAGACCCCAAAATACTATAATCCTTCGTACGGTGACCTTGACAAGGGTACCCTTGATTTTGGGAAACCCCCAGATTGCCTCTTGGTTGGAGAAACTCCCAACTCATAGCCTCGAACCAGGTCGAGACGGTGACCTTCCACTGTTTAGAAGTTCTAGTGGCATCCTTCTCCGGCTTCGCGTCGGAAAGGCAACTGGAAGAGGACGCTTTGCTGTACCAGCTGTCCAGTTGGCTTCAGCCAGAAACCAAAAATTGGGTCTTTCTATATACTCCCGCGTATGCTTCAGTCCCCATACTGCAGGGAGTGTTTTGGGAAGCCCCCACCTGTTTTCAGAAAATCTCCTTAATGCATCCACAAAGGCTCGTCTTCCTCAATAGTTAAGGTTTCAGAGCCCTTCCAACACTATCAGTACGCAGGGTCCCTATGAACAATGAGGAAAAAAGTGCAATATCCCAAGAGCCAACTCCCGTGCAGTCTGGGCAGGATTAAGGCGTCTACTTGAAGGCTCACGGATTTAGTAAGTAGGTCATAAAGGAACCCCTTAAATGGGTTATAGGGAGATATAGGAATGCATGAGGACTTTTTGTGGTTTTTCGGGCTTGGGGCCTGAGCAAGTAGGTTATGAATCGGGGTAAGTCTGCTCGTGGCGCCATCTACAACATGAGTACTTAGTCCCCTGAACCTTCAAGTAGAAGAGGCTGGGCTACTCGCCCTAGTTGCTACTTAACATCACCTTAGCATTTCAGAAGGCTGAAGGCTCCGTGCAAAACGGTTAACCGTACCTGGGATTCCAGCTGCGAACAGTTTTCTGGCGTATTGGCATCATAAACCCAGGTGCGGGATCTTTGGGTTGAAGTTGATACTGGTTAATGATACTGGTTCTTGTTGACTGGAATCCCAGCTACGACTCCAAACCTAAGTGGACGTCGAGTACCTGGGGTGCCTTCTCCCACACGAGCTACAGACTAGAGTTAGGAGGGGGGCAGCTATAGGGAGATCTACAGGGATTGGGGGGACTTTTGAGGAATCTGCTATAGTTATATTTTTACTCCAGGGCTCACATGACGAAATGGAAGCAAGCTCAGCATGCTATGTTACAGAGTTCTGTAAGAGTACCCTACATCCTGCACCCTTACACCCGACACCGCACCTAGGCCTCCCAAATATCCAAATGATAGGGTGAAGGCAAGTATGCACGGTATTTCACTGGTCTAGGTAACTTCCAAAGAGAGGTCACGTCCAACGTAAAGATACCCTAGCTCCTAGACACCAAGCCCTATTTTCATACATCGCAACGCCGTGTAAGGTCGTCATTCCGCCCGAGACCCAAAACCCCAAACAGGGTTGCTGTTATGGAACTTCAATTAAGCTACCATGATGGGTATATATAGTAATCAATAGGGTTCCCCCAATATAGCAACGTAAAATTAAGGTCCTTAGCAGCAAGCCCAGCAAAACCAGGCCGTCATTGCGCCAGCTTTGACAGCGGCCGCCTCCGAACCCGAGACTTGCCTGGCAGCAAGGCGGCAGACCTTCGAGCGCATGGCTCGCACAGCGCAGGTTCTTCTTCTGGAACCATTACGATTACTATTTCCATTGCTGATGCTGTGTTGCTCTTACTTTTACTGGTATGTACGTATTGTTCTTGCTTTCTACACTAACCATTGATGCAACCCATATTATACCTTCACATTAGCTAGATAAAGATATTGGTGACTAAGCACTAACACCTTGGATCAAAAGATATCCCGACGCGTCATTTCCAAATCCCAGACCTGGAAGTTCTCCCAAAATTCTGTTGTCTGTATCAATGTAATCCTATGAACCAGCTGAAAAAAAAAACTGAATAGAAATCCTAAGCGCAAACCCTGCACCGTAAACTCTAAACCTGAAACCCAAATTCTGAAAACCTAAACCTCAAGGGAAACTCACAAAGGAGGCTCGAACTTGCTCCTGAAACCCATGTTGCTCTTTGAGCATCCTCAAACCAAAGCTTTGAGGGTTGAACGTTCAGGGTTTAGGGTTGATAGAGTTCGTCTACTTGGATGTTCATGACTTCATAACTGTTTCTAACTGGGGTTATAACCCTCTGAGGATTGGGGTAACCCCTTCTAGGAGGACTAGGTAGAGTCAGTAGAGTTATAAACCCAGCTATATACTTGTAGTCCAGACGTGTGGTTTGGGGAAGTTTGGGTTGTTTGTTTTGGTTTAGAGCTGTTAGGGGTTAGGACAAATGCACAACTGTGGGTGGATCATGTGTTGAGCTTTGGGCAGAGTCTTGGGCACTTTAGGGCCCTATACCAGTTGTATTTCTTCCAGGCTTAAGAGTCGAGGGTTTGGGCCTTCAGCACCGTGTTCACCTGAATCCCCAAATGAGGGTCCCTCAAACAGCAAACCCCTATTTGAGGGACCCCAGTGAAGCATAAAGATGAGAGTAAAATTTTGGCGGTGACCAGTAGAAATTGCATAGGGATCATTTTCAGAAACTGCCAAAATGCTCCTATGAGCTGTGGAAGCTCTGAACTCGTGGACTGCCCGAACCCTGCATGTGCTGGGTTTGGTAATAGGACAGGGGATTCAGCATAGAGCTTGCTTGAGTTTCCCTAGCCCGTTCCCCAACTTGCTTGGGTAAGAAGCCCTAAGCCCCAACTAAAGCCCAAACCCTTCCCCTCAACCCCCCTTAGAACATCCGTATAACCCCTTAAAACCTACATGCCGAGGCCTTTAATCCCTGGAGCCTCAAACTCCTCAACACCCCTAACCCACTAAAGGCCTAAATGCAGGCCTTTGATCCCCAAACCCTAAACCCTACTACCCCTACCAGAGCCCTAAACCCTAAACCATAAACCCGACTACCCCTAGCAGAGGCCTTTGAGAAGCTTTTGAAGACCAGGGTTGCTTTGGCAGAGAGCTTGGAGCCTTCGAGCAAAGTACTCGAGGCACGATCCAAGGCAGCTGAGCCCAGTTGAAGTAGGGCGGTCCAGATTTGGGGTTTCAGGGGTCTATAGTTTAATAGATAGAATATGGGGGTCCTATAGATAATGGAAAAGAAAATGGAAACTACTATTTAGGGTTTAGGGTTTATAGTCCCCATTGAGTAGATAGAATTTGGCTTGGGGTATATTATAATAAGATCCCCATATACCCCATATTCTATCTACCTAAGGGGGACTTAGGGTTTGGAGTTACAGGGCGTAGGGTCTTTACTTACGGCCCCTAAATGGTTGATGTGGGCTTGATTTCGGGCTCATTTGGGGTTGTAGAGGGATTCGGCATATAGAGGCATACAAGGGACAGTAGGGAAACATATTTCGTTTAGGGGTTCGTACCCAAGCAAAGGAGAATCAAAGGGATAAAACGCACATTTGAATAGACATTGCTACTTTTACGGTTTAAGGTCACCATACAACCAAATGGGCAAATGGGCAATCAAAGTGCAAATGACATGGAATATCGACAATATAGGGATTTTATGAAGGCTTTGCAGGCTTATACAGGAGCATATGAAGATAGGTTTGGGTGTGAGCTCCAGTACGGGTTCAAAAGGGGCTTAGGTTTTGGGGAGTTCGGTGCAGGCGCTCGGGGTCTAGGCGTCTAAGGTTCAGGAGTGTAGGGTTTACGGATTTATAGTTACTGGCTTAAGGGGATAAGCTGAAGCATGTTGTTGAACCCTTTGTTTCAGAGGATTGTAATCACTCGGACAGGGGTTATGGGAGTTCCATGTCAGTTCAAACATTGTCCAAATTATATATTATGTCTTCTTCTTCGGGTCCCCTTTACAGTGCTTATTGGCCAGCAAGCTCTAGCTTGATGGTAGGGTGGACTTGGCAAGTTCTGTAAAAACACTTGAAGCCACTGCAGGTCACATGATGAACCCGCGTATCTCCATTGTTGACCTACTTACAAGATCCCCTGACCCTCCAAGTATCACTAAGGTTGCAGGGACAACAGCAGGCGCTTGATGTTTCCAGAGGCTCAGCATAGGCTGGTTGCTCATGTTACGAATACAATTGTGTCCGCCGTGGCTAATCCCCACAAAGTGGCTGTTTCTACCTACCTGCATGGAGCCCGGGGCTGTTTTACCCATCGAGACCGAACCTTTCTCACGCCCATCAGCATGCCAGTCTATGGTTTAGGTTTGACTTAGCGGGCGCCAGCCCTCCAACAACAGCTTGACATGACCCAGAGATCACGCAGCATGGGTGGGGATTCTTTAGGCGGGTGCTATTTTGGGTCCGGAAATGTTTTGGGCGCAAAATTGTCCGATTCCGCCATAATCCAACGTGATGCGCGCGACAGGTTTTCTTTATAGATTTTTCGTTTTGCCATACGAGTGGACAATAACAGTTAGGGACTCAAAAAGCAACATAAGCCCTACCCGGAACAGTATGGAACTTATAGAATACATAGAATACGAAGGGATAAAAGGGGTTGTAGAAGGGTAGAGACAGGATTATACAGAAAATGGAAACTATCGACGATCTACGCTCAAGCAAGTCGTAAGACATAAAGTCAGTGCCCAGGTATTGGAGGAATGGCTACTGAAGGAGACCATCCCAGTGGAGTGCAGACAGACTCCAGGTTGGGTTTATGGTCCCCCTTAAGCTAGGGATTAGGGTTTAGGGTTTAGGGTTTATAGTCCATTGGTGGGTTTACTGGAGTTGTATCGGGATAATGGAAAAGAAAATGGAAACAACTACATCATAATAGGGTATATATTGGGGTCATAATATTGGGGTTATTGGGTTTATGGTCCCCCTTGAGTAGATAGAATTTGGCTTTGGGTAGATTATAATAAGATCCCCATATACCCCATATTCTATCTCCTTGAGGGGGGCTATATGGTTTAGGGTGCGGGTTGCTGGTCAAGGTTGACGCTTGAGGGGCTTGCGTCATGGGACTTTTGAGGCCTTGCGTTGTGACGAATCGGACATGATGAAAACATACTTTATCTTCCTTCTCCGGAACCATAAGCGGCCCTAAGCCCTACCCGTGGATAGATCAATGGCTTGATGTTCCTGATTCTGAACTGAGCCGCCCAGGATTCGCGGTGACAGCGACCATGATGAGACCTTCCTACATCCTGCATGTAACTTCCTTGCGCCAGCACTTCGCCTGGTGTTGATCCCTGGAACCCCTTCGCCGTAAATATGTACCTCCAATAGGTTAACGTCATAAAGCAGTAGTAGGGTTTGCAAGGAACAGAGTCATTGTAACCTCTGCTTGGTAGTTTCCCAAAATAGGGGGACCCCAATATAGACCCCAATATAGCATAGCCCTTATTATTGGGAATCCCAAAACGGTACCTCCCTAATTTGGGAAACCCCCAATTAGGTTCAATTGTGCAGATAGAGTCATCACTGCTGGATGAGTGATAGTGTAGACATCACTATGGTTGTCTTACAGCGTTTCTTGTCGGAATCCATTGCTTGGTTTATCTTATGGGTTCCCTACTACCCTAGACTCCGCCAGAAGGTCACTCTGGATTGGACTTTTTGCAGGAGGATTAAGGTTCATGAAATGTGCGGAACGGTAGGGAAACGATAATTTAGCTCCGGACAGGTGCTGGCCAAGCTGCCTACAATGGCAGAGTTGGAAGCGCCAGTAACGCCGGAAGCATTCGCTGCTGGGAGCCTGTTAGAAGTCCCTCGAAGCCCCGGTACCTAAACACTAGGCTCCTGGGTTGTAGGGCTATTTAACTTTATGTAAGGGCATAAACAGAATTTTTTTCTGCCGGTCACTGAGCTTGAAAGGGGAAGTTGTCGGGGTGTTCAGGGATTTTGTCGGTGGGCAAGGATGCTTTTGGGCATGTTGCAGACTCGGGCCCAGGCAGCAAGTGTAGCAACGCCGCAGCACAGGACCCAGGCCGCTGCGGCAGTGCTGAACGGCAAAATTTATGTGATCGGTGGACAAAGACATAACACTGGACCCCTAGACTCTACAGATATATTCGACCCCTCCAGTCAAGGCTGGAGCAAGGGGCCTAGACTGCGTTGTGCAAGGCAGGGCTTAGCAGCTGCGACTCTGGGTGACCAGATCTATGTTACTGGAGGCAATGATGGCAAAAGGTACGTGCGCAGTAGTGAGGTCTTAGTGCCCAGAGGTGGATGGGTGAATGGACCAGACCTTGCTGTGTGCCGCGAGTTTCATGCGTCTGTGGTGCTAGACAATCGGCTCTACGTACTGGGTGGTTTGGAAACGGGAAATACATACAGATCTGTTCAGGTCTTGATAAAGGAAGTGCAAGACTGGACTCAAGTGGCCCCGATGCTGGAGGCCAGGCACAGCCTAGCCGCCGCAGTGGTTGGCAACAAGATTCTCATCGCAGGTGGTCAGAGCCATATGACGATCCTGAAAAGCATGGAAGTTTATGATCCTGCCTGGGGCGCCTGGAGCTGTGGCCCAAGCATGAGCCAGCCCCGAAACTCTCCTGCGGCTGCCACCTTGGGAAACTGCGTTTATGTCATGGGAGGCTGGGGTTCTTCCGACAGCATGTCATCTACAGAGGCCGGGCATATTAAACCGACCTGACGCCGGATGATAGATTATATAGAAGGTCGCCATGATTGGTGTAGTTTTCTAAAATGGCCGGAACAGGTCTACGATCTCACGTCTGGCCGCCGGAGTGACGGTCCCAAATTGACCGCCAGCAGACAGGAATCGCAGGCTGTAGAGTTGGGTGGAAGCTGGGTGAATTTTGGGGATCCTCAGCACTTTGAAGGGAATTGGGTCGTGTATATCATCAGCAAAGGAACCTCTTTTCTTTTTAGTGCAGTAGGGGCTAAGGATGCATCTTCCTCATGAATGGCAAAGATGAGGGCTCCATGCCGCTGTTGCCTACCTGTCCAGTGGGTAGCCTTTTTCTGTGGATTTATGATTTAGGATTTAGGGTTTAATGCAATGCCCAGTATTCACAAAAAAGAATAGCCTGGGAAAAGCTACAAACGCTGCACTTGCACTTACTATTCCCAAACCACCCTTATGTAAGTTCCAGGCCCTCTTCTAATCATAAGGATACTCGATCCGTAACAACTCTCATTTAAGTGGAGACCCCAAAGCTGCATGCTATTTTGCAGGTTATGAGGTCCCCACCAATCCTCATACAAATTTTCACTATATGCACCCAAAAGAACAACTACCATGGGGGCCCAAAACAATAACCAACATATATATTGTCACGATTGCTTGTACGAGTCTGGTACAGGGTACGTTGAATAAACTTCAGAAATGTGTGAATGCTAGCTTAGGCCATTGCCTTCCATAAGACAACCCCAGTTTCCAGCTCATGTCTTATCTTCTCTTTCATCTGGCTCTCCATTATTGGGATAATATCCCAAACCCCTTAACCCTGAACCCGAAACCTTAGGCCCCTGCATTTAGGAACTCGATGGAGGTGTTGGAGGGCAGAGAACGGAGGCTGATGCAAGCTTTGGGCCGCAGCTGATCCGCGTGGTTCCAGGGCAATCTCAAACCTTTTGGGGGCTTGGGGTTTCAAAATATGCTTGTCTAGCGGGTAAGCTGTAGACTTTGTGGATGGTATGGCTGCTAACATGAGCCAAAGGGTTCAGCTCAGAAAAGCCTTAGACGACCTTAAACCCTGAATCCTGTCACCCAAAGCCCAGAGCCCTGAACCCCAAACCGTTGAAGCCTAAGCCCGAAACCCGCATCCCTACAGCCTTTTGCCCTAAACCCCAGACCCCGAACTCCAATTCTGAGACCCTTAACCTTTACCAGTAGCTCTGAAACCGCCGTACAGAAACAGCCTTTATAGAAACCCCATGCAATCCTATATGCCTTTGAAGAGGCTATGCACCACTTGCCCGGAGGTCAGAAAAAGAGATCCCTTGTAAAGGGGGTATAATAGAGCATATTTAGGACATACACAAGACTTGGGGAGTCCCTTTAAGAGGGATTTAGACATGATGTCACATACTTGGGGCTTCCATAAGAAAATCCACGGCCTGGGGTTTTCAAATATTTTTGGGTGTTCTGTGACAGTATATGTATATATATATATAGAGAGGGGTCATATAAGAAGGAGCATGCAGGGCTTTAGGTTTCCAAAGCTTGTGGGCCGCTGTTCAGGCACTCCTATTCTGAGGATTTCGTACCTTAGGATTAGGGTTTAGAGCTCAGAGATTAGGATTTCGAGTTTAAGGTTTAAGTTTTGGGGTCCATATCGCGGCCCCCTGTTTATGGAAACCACCAGATATAGAAGAAAAACTTTTTGAGTGGGTGCTTCTCAAAAACTACGGAACCTTGAATATTCACTCTATCCTCTTGGGGGGGTGGGGTATGTCGAGGACCCTAGTTTTGAGAAATGCCCACATGGTCCGTTTGCATCTGAACCGCTTGGCTGCAACCTTGCACCCTTCATATGCTTACATTTGGAAATTAGGGGGGGTTGTTCTAAGTTCTGGGCTTTGTTGTGGGTGCCCTACATATTAAGCAGCATGCCAAAAACTAGGGGCCCAAAAGGAGACGAGAGTTCAGAACAACCCCGGTTAGCTAGTTGACGAATTGTTAGTTTTGACTTCAGGTCATGGGTTCGGTGGGGTTCAAGAGCCTCAGCTCAGCCAAGAAGAAGAAATGCAAGATTTCAGCGCAGAAAAGTGAGCCAGAAAGAAATAGAAGGCTGGTTCAGTAATTCGTTTGGGCTTTCTTCAAGGCATGTACCTTGGCGGCCCGTATAGAAGCTCGCTGTACCTCGAAGAGGTCTCTCAGCTGGTTCACGCTGCAGAAAAGCGTGCAAAACATGCTTATTTACAGGAAAGGTTGGTAGATGAAGCCTCACGAAATGGTAGGCGCTTGATTTGTTGTCCGTGCACTTGGTAAAGAACTTGTTGACTGCAAAAAGAACCCCAACTTAAATCCCGACGGTGCACCCTCATCCCAGTGCGCAATGGTTTAGGGTTAGGAGATGGGCTGTCAAGAAATTTTACACCGCAGCAGAATTTCTGAACCTTCGGACTCTGGTTCGCTCCAAACCTTTGGAGCTCCAAGCAAGTACCATCAGTATCTTCAGATTGGAAATTAGATTATGTTCATAGAATTAGCCCCTACAAGAATAGCAACAATGACGATAGCAACAGTAATAACAAGAATAATACCAGCGTTTGCAATAATCACATGAATAGTAGCAGTCACAACGAGAATAGTCCTAAACCCTAGAGCTCAGTAATTAGGGTTTAGGGTTATAAAAGTCCTGGAGTTGTAAAACGCGCAGGGAAAACCCACAACATTTTGCTGCGGAGGCTCAGGGTTCTATGGGTTACTGGCACCCCTTTACTGGGGGTACAGGGATGTAAAGGGCTTAGGGTTTGATGTTAGGCGACTGAGTAAGTAGGTTGTATATAAACGGGGCTATACGTCCCTAAACCCAAAGCTCTAAACCCCAAACCCTGAGCCCTCGCTTTTGAACCCTAAACCCTGTACATCCCGAAGCACTACTGGTCCTGAGGCTTGGAGACCCGCAGGCTATCAGGCAGATGGGTCTGGGCTTGTCGGAAAAAGGGGTTTAAGGTTAGGGTTCTTCATAGACGAGATATATTGGGGATATATACGGGAACCCTTCCCACAGGGATCGCCCAGGTGCTCATTTTTGGGAGTCCGGCCTGTAAGCAGAAGCAAACGGAATAGATGACATTGGGAGGTTAATCCCCCAAGCCCCAATTCCGAGTTCCTGTTCACCTCTGCGGGGAGGGCGTGCAACTCCTGAAAGGCCAAACTAAAGCCGCAGATAGTATTCCAAGACTACCTATGAACACTCCATGACCTTCTGGACTGGGGTTCTCCTGAATTTTGTTATTGACCAGCGGGGGCGCATTTTTGCGGGATTCCTTTTAGACCCGCAGCTGGGAAACAACACATATGTGGTTCTAAGAGTTGTTTGGACTGGGGCTCTGAAGCTTGCCGGGCCTGTGGCCTCGTTGCAACAATTTTCCAATCCAAGGGCTTTGAGCTAGGAAACCCTGCCCTGACACACATGTTTCCACTGCTCGCTTGAGATGTTGCATGGAGTTTCATGCAAATCTCTTCCGCGTCAGGGCTTGCTTGCAGAGCCTTGCAAAGTCGCGCGTTTGCCCAAACAAAACTCTGTGCCATGGACTGCGAAGCTGCCTGCAACAATTGGGGTGACAGATGTGACTGTTGGAGCCCAAACAGCATTCCCTCAGACTCTACAAGTCCACAAGTTTAATGCGTGAAGACTTAGCTTACTGGTGCTTAGTAGGGAATATGGGAATACAATCCCTATACAACGCCCCTAAGCTCGAGCGACCCGATTGACAGAAACCCTGGTTGACAAACAGAAACCTTTACAACCCCCAAAGGGTTTAAGGCCCTGAGCATATGCCCTGCATACGCCACGGCCTGTTCAATGCGATCATTTCAGAAGCCTTGAAGTTGAACTTTCGTTTAGTCTGCATATTTTTCTTACTGGTGGTTAGAAGAAGGGAATAGATTCTATGAGCTACTGTCAACAGTAGCCTTGCTTAGGGACCCTTCATAGCGGTTCCCCATGTAGTTTGATATAGTTCCTAAGTAATTCACTAACTAGGAACCCATGTCCATTAAATTACGCAGGAAATGTTGACTGTCGCCCATATAGGAAACCATTAGTAAGTTTCTTTCTTAGACCTTAAATTGAAGTGCCTCTTCGTTCTTCGTGGCCATCGCCTAAGCCAGAAGGTGTGGTCCTCACCTAAAAAGGCTACAGCAGGTTGGCAGAATTATGGTCCTGTCTCGGGCCCACATGAGAAGTACAGCCCCTAATATGAAGGATACCTAGAAAGGATCATAATTTTCACTCTTCCCCCATAACGGGCCTAAGTCAGGCTTGCGTTGTCTCAGGTGGATCACGCCTCCTTCACGGCCAAGCTCTGGTGACGCGCGATACCCTCACACACTGATAAGGTCAGGCTGTCTCGATACGGTAACTTGATATGGTAGCTTCTGATATCTCATCACAACAGAATCTCTAGAGCGGAGCCCTGTAATCTCCTTCTAGCCCCTAATATCTCCAGGGTCCTCGGTGCATCCCTCCTACAGAGCCTTCCCATATATTAACATGTTGAAGTTCTCTTACTATTTCTCCGATCCCACTTCAGCAATCGAAGTTTCAACTACCAACGAAGCTCCTTGTGTGCGGAGTTCCCCTTTTCATCATCATGGCCCTGCAGTACATCTAGCGGTAAACCCAAAATGCTAAACCCTAAACCGAAAACCGTAGGAGCCTGGGACTTGATATTGTACTTCCTTCATAACCCTTCTCAAGGGGTTTAGGGCTGAGGGCTATATGGACCGTTTCAACCAATAAGCGTTAAGTGCTATATATTACCAACTTGGAGAACATAACGCAAAGGCGTGCTCCATGGGGTCCATGCGAACTCAAGCCCATAAACCTTTTTAAGTTGCAAGCCATGCAACCTAAACTCACACCTTGAAACAATAGGTTCGGATTCGAGCTCAGGGGTTCTTGTTCGGGGGTTTATAGGACGTTGGGTTCTGGGTTCAGGGTGTTCGGGATGGAGACTCTGGGGTTTGGACGGTTAAGGTGATCCTTTCGGATAACGATTTAGGGTTTAGGGCTAGGCTCCCTTCGCCCACAGCACTTACCGGCAATGAACCCATACCCTAACTCGCAGGGGCCCTACGTCAGGCCCTCCGCCCTAAACAGCTTCATCAGTTAAACGGAGGAACCCCAGGTTGCGCAATCTGCGATAGAGCCCTAAACATTTGTGGAAAGGCCTTCTGAAATTGATTTTCAGTTCTTCCTTTGGGGTCTGTCGCCCTTGTGTAGATTAGCTAGACAAGGTTTACTCCTGCAAGGTTTCATACAACAATCCTGGCAACCCACATCATGCACTAAGTCTTTACCCTCTGCGAAAACTATGGAATTGAAAGAAAGACCTAAGCTCAAAAGCCTAAAGCCTTGGAACCCAATATTCAAACCCTACATGGGGCCCCATGGGGTCCAGAACATGAGTGCCATAGCCCTTTGGAGGAACATGGGCATTTCTTGCGGGGCTGGCATACCGGCGTGTACTAGATTCGAGAAATGCGCATACGGAAATTTAAGATATGGCGGAAAGCCTTAGCCATGGACTTAAACAACTCTTCACTCTTCAGCGCTAAGCCCTCAACCATAAACTTACATAAGGGGTCCCAGAAGTACGGAATCTCTAACACTCCTTAAAGGGGTTTGCTACCATGGGATCCTCTTACATGGCGCCCCTACAGGGCTTCCTCATAGCAAACCTTCCATCAGCATAGGAAACTATGCCTTTGCTCGCCAGCCAGCGGCAACTGCGGCGAATGCCTCCCAGCTGCAGCTGCACACAAAGTATGTAGAATGGCCTAAGCCCTAAACGCCAAACCTGTTTTAGGGCGTCTGGGCTTTTGGGGACAGAGCCTGACAGCCTTTGGATGTGGCGCATGTGGGCAGTCAGATGTTGAGTGTTGATCCTTCGCTCCCATAGTCGTAAAATTACAAAAGCCAGTTCGTAGTAGTAATAGTAATGGTGGTACTAGCAGGAGCTACAACTACAATGTTGGCTTGCTCCACATGTGAACTTACGGAGCTTCCTACTGTTGAGGGGAATTAAGTGTTAGTGCACGGGTTGTGGAATCATTTCAGCGCGGCTGCGGCTGACGAAAGTACAAGCCGGCCTTCATCCACCTTCGTATGCGTGGCCTCAAGGCTCATCTTCTCAGAAAGCGTCTTATGAATTTCCATTGCTCGAACAGACAGAGTAATAGTTGCTGGTTTTCGTGTCCAATATCATTAGAGTCCCCATGTAGTCTGCGAACCCACATCCACAAATTCCTTACAAAACATCTCGAGGCCTCAGCTGACTTCCGGTTGATGTAGCTCATCTGTTTGCCAGTGTTATTTAGAGGGGCAGGCGAACAAGGGAGTTTTTCATCACTACTAGGAGACACAGCTCGATCTTCGAAGACGTTTCGAAAACTGCTACAAGCATTGAGTCTTGGGCGCAGTCACGGATTTTGATGTCTATGTGTCAAGCACAACTAAAGGTTTTGCTGTGGGCCGAGCAGCCCCCCATGACGACACACAGTCCCATGGACACTCCTTGGACATGACTGACCCCCACAGGCACGTGTCTTAGCCACGTCGGTGGTCCAGGGCCTCACAGGCACCGAGCGCAAGGAGCCTTTCAGAAATTTGGGCACGCAAATCTTGGTTTGAGTGAGGAAGTAAAATTTGGAGGTTTGAGATCCCGGGGAGCCTACTGCCCTGGATGGGGCGGAAGCCGGGTTTGCATTTGAGAGGCTAAAGTATTGGAATACCAGCATATTGCTTGGTGTCATCCAGGGCAGCTGGGGTGCAGGGCTTGTTGGGTAGTTGCGCGATTGCAGGCCGCCACATGCCTGTTGTCTCACGAACTTTTTGAGATGCAGCATACAACCAACACCAGAACGGGGACTTACCGGTGGCCAGCCTCGCCGCCAACCAGGCGGCCGAATGTGGGGGCGGCAGGGCTGTCAAAAACTCCAGGGGCCATCTTTTGTTTTTCGGTCCCAGTTTAGTCAGTAAAATTACTGCAACGCATCCTGCATCCTACCTTGAGAACTTCTTGAGTCGCATTCTTAGAACATGTTCTCGGCCAGGTTGGGAAGGATGCAGAAGGTATAAGTAAGAGTAGGGCTTCCACCTGCCCGCCAGCATCGAGAGAGAACAAATACTTACACAAAAAACCAGTCAAGCGAATTCTGCATAGCATGGTGCAAGAATAGATTTGTTTCATTCAGGACATTCTCTAGCACGAACCGCTATGCTCGGGCTTTGACAGGCTTCGGGCCGAATTTCCGGCAGATAAATTGATTCCTCCTTGCATGTTGTTAGCTTCTGGACCAAGAATTTGTCAGGATTGTGAGCACGAGCTACAAGCCTTGCTTGCCGACTTCAACCCAAGGTTCCAGGAGGCGAATGCTCTTTGCGTTTGCTGTGGGATTTTTAGCCGTCAACATGTTGACATGTAGTCAGAGTGGGTTTACCTGGAGAAACGAGCAATCCACACGCAAACACGACACATACCAGATTACTGATGCGAATTTCTGAATTTTCGGATACCAAGCGGCAGGACCAGGAAGGATAGGGTAATGTTGGGACAATGGAAAATAAAAGGAAACTACAGAGATTATAGGGATTATTTAGGGCTTAATATAGGGATTATAGGCTATATATACCTTCGCTCAAGCTGGGCATTCATAAGGTCAGCTTGGGAACCCCACGTCATGTTTTTGGCTTCGCAGGTTCCGTAACAAATAATGTTCAAATCGTCAAGCGTTGAACATCAATGTTTGAGCATGTCAGAGCATTTGTTGATTACAACCTTCTGCGGTCCCCCAAGTTCCACACATGAAATCTTCAAGCTACAAAGCATGTAAATCATACCGAGAAAAGCACTGTGTAAACCCACCTGAAATTCTTGAAGCCATTAAGTCTCATACCTTGAGCTCCTGAACCACTAACCATTAAAACCCTTATACCAAAACACCCAAATCTTAAAGCCCCAAGCCTCTTCACAACCCCTCAACACCCTCGATCTTTGGAGGCTATTATATATACACTATTATAACATAGTAGTTTCCATTTTCTTTTCCATTATCCCTACATAACCCCTATATAACCCCTATAACCCCTATATCAACCCTATACAATCAGAGTATTAGATATGAATACAGTGGTTTTCGTTTTCTTTTCCATTATCCCTATATAACCCCAATATACCGCTTTAAAGGGACCTAGGGTTTCCACTTTCTTTTCCAGTATCCCTATATATCCCAAATATACTACCCCTAAACCCTGAACCCAAAACCCGAAACCCTAAATTCTAAACCCAAAACCCTCACACCTAAACCCTAAAACCTAAACCCTAAACCCTGTTTATTTGGGTTTGGAGAGCTGGCAGGCCCATGCGGAGCGATGTCGGCGAAAGCTTGGGCTGAAACTCTGGGATGCGGAGGCAGCTTTCCTTTTAGGGTTTTAAGGGTTTAGGGGTTATAGTCCCCCATAAGTAGATAGAATATGGGGTATATGGGGATCTTAGTATAATATACCCAAAGCCATATTCTATCTACTTAAGGGGGGCTATAACCTTCGTCTTTTGAAGCCACTTATCATCCACAGGTTGACCGTGAAGAGGTTCCAGAATTAAAGGACACATTTGAAGCGTAAGGGGGGTTTGGTGTGCAGGTTTTTGTGGCCGCTGTAGGGATAAGGGCTTTTGCGTTAGCAGGCTGATTTTTTAATTTGGAAATCGGTTTCCAACGTCACCTGTATGTTATGGTCCAAACCGCTGATAATTCTTGCGCAGTGTCAAGCGTAAGTGTGATGATGCAGGTACGCTTGGGGTACTGCCCCCACTCTGTGACAGTTGGAGATTATTTATGATATAGTTGTACAGAGCCCTTGATATGACCCCTAATATAGACTGTTACAGGGTGCGGGCACTAGCGAAGGTACACTTTTTTGGTTTTGGCTGTAAGCCCAACATTTTCGCATTGGAACACCAGCGAGAGGATTTGCAGATGTAGCAGCATTGGTTGCGGTACTGTACAGGTTTGACAAAACTCTTCGGGTTTAGGGTTTAGGGCCTAGGGGTTTAGATGTTTAGGGTTTGGCAAAACTTTTTGGACGACATGCAAAAAACCCTTGCACAAACCACAGCATGAGGCTGTCAACACGCAGAACGTCATCAAATACAACTTTGGAAACAACAGGTTCATATCGCAACATGGTCATCACGAGCAACAGCCCACGAGCGTAAGATTTGGCTTTTGTTAACAGATCAAGTGGAAGTTTCCAGAGATAGGGGAACCCCAATATAGACCCCAAAATACAACAATCCCTATTATGGGAACCCCTGAAGAGGTACCCGCAGTTTTGGGAAACACCCAAATCTTGCATTCTTGCCCTACATAGTCGCTGGGCGCCCGTGAGGCCAGCAGCCTGTGGCTGAATCTCTTGGCGCCTCTGCCTGCAGCTTATGAGCCCAGCTTATGACCCCTAGGGTTTAGGGTCTAGGGATTAGGGTTTAGGGTGTAGACCCCTAATTGATAAACCCCCTCCCCTTAATGGGCATGATAATGGGGATCCTAATAGTAAGGCCCTGAAAAGGGGGTATTAAAGCTCTGAACCACCTTGTGTTTGATGCAAAGGTAAGGGAATATATTGAGATTATGCAGGGGGAATGGAAAAGCAATGGAAGCTACGACATTAGAGTACGGTAGATATTCGGGTTATGGTACATAAATCTCCTTCTGTTAAAGTCTTTATGTGGGTAATTTACAAACTCAATGTCTAGTTTTTGTACGAAACGCTATGTGGAGTATTGTAGCTGTTGGTACGCCCTACTCCCCATACTTGCGAGAATGACTCACGCGCCACAATGTGAGTTCTGAAGTTTAACAAGTTGGGACGTGTCCCAAATTCCGTGTTTTGACGTGTAGATACCATATGCTGTCAGATCTGGCATGGACAGTTTGGGGCGGCTTTCTTGTAAACCCTAAACCCTAAACCCTATAGCTGTTGATCTGCATCTCCCCTGGCATTTTGGGCAAGATAAAAGGTCCGCTCTCTAGACTTCCACACATGAAGTGTGCAAAACTGCAAAACGCTGTAAGCTTTCAAATCCAGCTAGTAAGCAGTGCAGCTTTTGAACCATGATGAAGTTTAACCCTGTGGTTTGCGGGTGCTTTTTTCCCCAACATGGAGTTCCTTCTGTTGTGGTCTCCCAGTCTTGGGAAGTCAGCTTTATGAAGTTTTCAAACTTCAACGGAGTTCCAATACTTTCAAATGATGAGGGATGTGCATGCCCAGACAACTTCACGTACTCACGAACGTGCTCCTATTAACCTTGCAGTGTCAACTGGTAACTCCATTTTTTGCAGTGGCGTCGCTGTAGTTCTGCTTTCATATTGGCCATGCCCGTGTATGTTCCGTCCGGAAATTTCGTTTCGACCTGCAGACCCGAAGATTTGAACCTTTGATCCCTTAGGCAACAAGCTGTGATATCAAAATACATTCAAGCCAGGCAGCTTTCAGACCAAACTGCAAAGTACCTCAAAACCCGTACTAAATCAGTATCCTTACTTATTTGCCCTTAAACCCTAAACTCTAAATCCTTCAGCCTTCCCTTACAGGATGTGATGGCCAAGACCCAAGCGGACTTTACCATCCTTTTTCGGTTGTTGGCCAACCTGGAGCCCTGGTCTTACGGGTGCTTAGTAGGGAAGAAGGGAATATATAGTCCCCCTTAAGTAGATAGAATGTTAGGGTTATATTTGGGTTATATAGGGATAATGGAAAAGAGAATGGAAACTACTATTTAGGGTTTAAGGTTTAGGGTATACAGTTCCCCCTTAAGTAGATAGAATATGGGGTATATGGGGATCCTATTATAATATACCCAAGGCCATATTCTATCTACTTAAGGGATTATAAGCCCTACATAACCCCTAAATAATCCCTATATGACCCCTATATAGCCCCAATAGAAGCCCTACCTAATACCTATATAATCCCTATATGATCCCAATATGGCCCCAATAAAATCCCTATATAACCCCTATATAATACATTACCATATTCCCTACTAAGCACCAGCAAGTGGTAGAAAGGCATGGGCTAGATGTCCAAGGTGTGGGATTGCGGTTTTGCTTGCAGTTGAAGGTATGGGAAGCACTTGAGCTGAGGGTTGAAGAACCTAGTGCAGAATTGTAGGGTCTAGAATCAGGGTCGTGATTCAACTTTTCAAGTTTTACCTTAGCACTTTGTTTTTTAGCATTGAGAGCACGGTTCGGCAAGCAATTAATCTCAGTGTGGAGGCCGATTACATTGCTTGCGCATACGCTTTTCGTGTGAGCGGAATGGTCAGGTAGCCATAGTGAGTCTTCAATCCATAATTCCCAAATAGATTTGCAAGGTCACCGTGAAAGGCACTTGGGTAAAATGCTGCATTTGTGCCAGACCCTTAGCACTCAAACTCCTAAACAAAGACTTGTGAGTGTTGAGAAGCTATGCTGTACCTTGAAAATGCAGCAAGGAAGCCCTAAAACCTAAACCAAGCA
The DNA here is from genome assembly GCA_905231905.1 of Symbiodinium pilosum. Lineage (NCBI taxonomy): Eukaryota > Dinophyceae > Suessiales > Symbiodiniaceae > Symbiodinium > Symbiodinium pilosum. The sequence goes on from CAJNIZ010044050.1 coordinate 36,079, forward strand.
AGGATGTGGAGAGACCTGATGTGACGCAGCTCCGTGATGCTTTCTTCGAGGCGTTCAGGGATTTCCCACGTTCGCTGGAGGTTTGCTGTGGTGTCACGCAGCGAAGGCTCACAAAGCATAGCTGAGGGACATGGTAGTTTCCGAAAATAGTGGGGACCCCAATAAAGACCCCCAAACATTAAAGTTCTTAATATGGGGACCCCCAAAAAGGTAACCCAAGCTCAAGGCTTAGGATTTCAAGTGTTCTCAGCAATGAAGGATATGGTTGCACCCTGCATGTGTTGATTTGGTAAGGCATCATGGAAAGCGCAACATGGCAAGTTGCAGCCTTAAACGTAGCTTAAAGTCTTTGATGGCTTTGGCTGGCATGCTTAGGCATCGGTCAAAGCTTTAGCGCTTCAGAGCTGTAACAAAATTTGTTTATGGTTGTGTTCTCAAGCATTCACCTCACCACTGTGCAACAGCAGATGTCATGGTGCTTCAGCACAGGAATGCTACAAGATGTTTGGAAAATTCTAATTTCATGCATTTGCTTACTGGTGGTTCGTAGAGAATAAGGGAATATATTCCCTATACCACCCCTATATAATATTTTCCCATATTCCCTAGTAACCCCAAGTAAGTTTGTGGAATGAAGGGTGCCGCGTCAGCCTTTGGCAGTCCTGGGCCCCTGAGCTGGACAGGGAGAAGCTTTAAATGGGGTTTCCCAAAGTTAGGGGTACCATTTTGGGGGTAATATAGGGGCTATACAAGGGAAATATAGGGTTGAGGGTTTCCCAAAATCAGGATTACCCTTTTGGGGTTCCCTATCATAAGGACTATAGTATTTGAGGCTCTACATCGCAAGACTCCCTTATACCTGCATTTACAGCACGAGCGTTTCGTCATGTACTTCCTTAGCCCTTAGCAGCACTGGTTCTACAGACCCTTCAAACGGATTTTCAAGGCAGATGTTGCCACCAATGAAGTAGGGCTTGAATCTTAAATTTGACCCCCTTGCGTGAAGGCTCCGACCGGCCAAGGCCATCAAGAATGGTCTTTGCGGTTTGGCTGGCAGCAATTGTGGGTTGAATTTGCACTACACAGCGCGGGCTGTCCATCGGAAGCCTTAACAGCTTGCTGCTAGGGTTTGTGGTTATATCCTCGCATTGGTTTCCATTTGTACGCATGGTTTTTGCAGCACTGTTCAGCGGGATGCAGGAAACCACTGGCCAGATTTGCAATTGCAGAGGCAATCCCATCCTCTCACCATGAAACGGTTCTTTATAATAGCACGTGCACATTGGGGGACAGATTTCACAACTCAGGGCGGGGGGGCGCATAGCATAGGAAACCTACAAGAATCCTTGAGCAACAATGCAGACTATGTTTCTTTGAGCCTTACTCATTCCCCCTTCCCCAGAACTCATGGCAATCAACTGCATACCAGTCATCCCTTAACTTGAGTAAGTTGGCTTCTCGGCTCTTCCGGTTCCAGGGTTGATTAGCCTTGGCTTGTTGCCAGAGGCAACCTCCAAGTGTGCATGAAGGTGTAGTGGCTTTGTATCTAGCTTCCATTCTATTTTCCACTATCCCTATGTAAACCCTACATTATTTTTTTTACCCTATAGTTCCTCAAGAGCAATCTCCCAAAATCTTACAACCAACAAGGATGTCTATTCCTTTTGCACCCCCCTCATCACGTCGAAACCCATAAGCCAGAAACCCTCCAACAGCAGGAGTGCAAATGGGGTTTCCTAAAAATTAGGGGTACCTGTTTTGCGGGTCCCCATGATAAGGATTTTAGTATATTAGGGTCCATGCTGGGGTCCCCTTAGTTTTGGAAACTACCAAATGGGAACTCTCCAAGCAGCGGCTTCGAGGTGGCTCCAAAGATATGCCGACCGTGTCCACCAGGACGTTCCGCGGTATAGGGTTTAGGGTTCAGGGTTCAGGGTTTAGGGTTTAGGGTTTAGGGCTCTTGGTTTGTTATGGTTGAAGGAGCACAAAGCTGGAATTGCTGGCTCAGGGCTTGAACTGTTCCATGCGTTTTAATCTGGATACCCCACATCAATTTCTTTTTCTAACCCAAGATCACCGGCCTTGAATTTTGATACTTAAAATCCCAACCAGTAAGCATGGGTGGACCCCAAGGTTACCAGCCCACACTTGGGGCCCGCACATATAATCTTTGTCCTCGCGGTCGGGACAAAACCTCGCTAGGTGGATTTCGAGCCTAACACTAAGTCTTGTGCAGTTTCAAATTCTCCAGTGTTTACAAACACAACGATGGCACCAGCGAGTTTTGAGGGACAATTGTGCAGAATTGTTTGCCCTGTTTCGTGATAAATGGGAAAGGCAGTCCACAATTGCGTATTAGGCATGAGAATTGGACAAGCAAAGAGGAACACAACATTGCCCCAATCTCGTTTTAGTACGGCCGACACAGTGAACTTACAAACTCAGATTCTCAATCCAAAAACTTTAAAATCCAAGAATAAGCCCCAAATAGGGGCCTGAAGAGTTGGAGCACGACCAATGCCTTCCTCTGAAGATTCAAGGTGTTAACACCTGCTTCCCAAATCAAGCTTTTCGCTTCCATTCTGTACTGTTACTATAATGGGAGTCTTTATGGGAGGAGTCGTAATTTCGCCTACATGTTGAAGATTATGCCCGACAGCCATGCTCAACTTAAGTACGTTTGAAGGCCTTACAGGAGGACAACGGCGGGCTTACTCTGTGAGGTGCGCATGTACTCCGTCTCTTGGAACTGAAACAACTGCGTACAACTTTTCTCCAAAGCCCTTCAGCTTCCTCATGCTTAGGAAGGCTATGAACCTAAAAGCCAACTTCGATGCATAGGAACATTCCAGTAGAAGGCATCAACCCATCAAGTATAAACTCCCGATGTATTTCGAGCCGTTCGTCCCTGGAAAAAACTACGGAGGCTTGTTTTGTTCATGCACTTCATGAGGTGGTTCCCACTTTGATTTTTCTCAAAAGATGTCGTATGGAATTTGTTAAGTGGACCCAACAGAGTCCTTCTGTAATCCCCATCTATTCCTTAAGTCCCTTGGGAACCCCGTTTTCAAGAAGCTGCTTTCTTGGCAGGAGGGCTGTGACAAAGCTACGCGGCTGTCTGACATGCTTTCAGCATCGCCGAAATACGTTCCAAGGACCTCGATTCGATTTCTTTGTTTTAGGTTTGTGGTTCGGCTGGGTTGTATAGAGTTTGTCCAAGACTTAGCTGTCAAGAGTTCTCTGGAGTGCGCAAGTATACTGTAACAAGTGGGGATCTTTAGGGGAAGGTCTCCATCTATTCAATCTACCAACGGAAATGGATTGTGATTTAAGCGGCATGACACCCGAGCGTGCGCGGGGACTTCCTCTAGTTTCCTCGGTGTGATCTCAAGAGGTAGTTTGCAACAATGTAGGTTTAGGCTCGCAGCCACAAAACTTCTAGGCCTTCAACAACCAATAGCCCAAAATACTAAATCAAGCAAGCTAGTTAAAAATGGCCATGTAAAGTTGCCACAAGGACGCAGCTTCAACGAGAAATTGCCATTACAAACTAGTGTCAGCGCTACTGCGCTTGATGCGTAGCTTGCGGGACTATCATCATTGCGCAAGCCTGTATGTGCTGGTACCAATATCACCGAAGATAGTATCAGCTTCATTTTCACATCAATGGCTAGTCCACAATGTAAGGTTCTGTCAGATGTTCACATTCATCTTATCTATGGTGTGATGCGCAGGAATTGGATGCTCTTTGAAGCGTATGATGCCGCCGACCCTGGGTCGCATCGAAAGGGTCTAGGTCCTTCTGTTCTCCGCCGGGTGTAATTCTCAGGGCTAGCCCTCTATGATCTTTTCAAGGCACCCAAGGAATTCAGAAATCCTTGTTTATCTACCACGCGGATTCTGAGCCACTAAGCGTTCAGGAAGTTCAAAGATTTTAAAATCCCACAAAGTTTAATCTTCCAATGTACCCTTATGGTGTTCTAACATCCAGAAGACGCTTTGAATCTAATAAAAATCACAACAGCGGGAAGTCAAAGGGAAGTTAGGGGCTCCGGCCGAAACCACTGGCTCCGAACATCTGTTTGACAGGATAGCTTGTGCATAGGGTTTGGAGGATCCCGGGTTAGTTTTCTTCAAATTAGCCAATGCGATGCAACATTTTGGGGTGATCCCAGCCACTGCACTATAGCGCTAAGGACAGTCATGTGATAATCACACGGCCCATATTCGGGAGGTTGCGCTTAACAAGTAAGTCGTCTTGGTTTGGGACCCGCTCGGACTCATAAAAGCCAGCTGCTGGCAATTAAGTACATACATACTTGCACATCGTGCCCGAAGCTGCACCTGATGTAGCGATTTCGACCATAGGTGGACGGCAGTACACGGTGTAGGTGGGGTCCGACACAGGACCTTCATGGTTACAAGTCTATTGCGCAGAAGCACGAAATGCACAAGCTCCAACCGGCTAACCCGCTGTTTCCGATCTCACACTCTGAGGAGATAGCCACAGGGCCGGACCGGAAGGTTTCGGTCTGCGTATTATATTTGGTCGGGGAAGGCTTTGGGGGACTGGTCGTGCGGATCTCCTAAACCTACCGATTTTTTGGAAGCTCACTCATGCGTTTGTTGTGTGGTGGGTTTCCTTGAACAGTTGCCAAGAGGCTCTCCTTTTTCTTTGAAAGTAATGGGGACAGAAACATCATGGATTCCTTTGAAAGTGCTCATGCGTGATTTGATAGATGGGGAACATCAACATTTCTGAGTTCGGACGAGACTTATGAGAAAGGAGTCGTGAATATATTGCGCAGTAAAGTTCTAAGAAGGCCCTAGAGGCGAAAACATCCAAAACGATGTTCGCCCTGACCATCTTTGGCAAAAAGCTTTAACCCCAGTCCCAAAGCCTGATTTAGACTTCAAAACCCACACAAATACCTGACCTTCAGCCGCCTAAGGAAAGGGGCAACTACGCGCCAGTGAGGGGAATGCTGGAGCTTTTCAGGAGGCACGGCCCTCCCACCAAGTTATCAGCCGGTTCGGTTCTACAGGTTGCACGGCACAAAGCATAAAGGAGTATAAACAGGCGGCCCTATTTTTTGGATATACTTGCAACGCACAGTGGAGGTTACCATTTTCGGCCATTTTAGGTTTTGTTGTTCTGGGTTGGGAGGGTATGAGGAGTTTTTTGTTTGGACATCACAATCAACCTACTCTGTAGATGCATTCGTGAGAACATGTGTCCGTCCGGAGCACGTTGGGGAAACATGTTAAGGTAGTTACAGAGATTACAGGCTGTGTGCGATTGCGATTTGGCGGGTGCGGCAAGCCAGACTTTATTTCAGCAACACCTCACACAGTCTTGAGCTCGTGAAATGAGTTCCCGCATGCAGTTTGTGTGTTGAGGGTTCATTCTGTTTTTCACAGAAAGTTGCCACCAGCTAGCCGCAGAACCATCAACGGGATTGCTGATTGCTTACCCCCGGTCATGCCCCAACGTGCTTTAGAGGAGCAATTCAAGGATATGAAAGGTTTCGAAGAACTAAGGTAACAAGGATAGATTTATAGCCATGCTGCCGCAGAATCCCACCCCTAAGCTACAGCTTTCACGTTGCAACTTCTGAGGTTCCCACGTTTCCATACTGGCCCCTGCACAGAACCAATCTCCATTTTCCTTCCATGCCACACAACCAGCACGCTCCGTAAGGCCGTACGACGAGCAGATGCAGTTTGAAGAGGCAGACGACAGAGGATTCAAATACCCTTCCTCAAACGAGCATGAAAGCCATGATGGTCCCGCACTGGTTTTCGTAGGCGATTCTTTGGATTTCGATGCTCGTTTGACGAGGTGTATGTTAGGTTTGTGTGTTTGCGAACGTTCCCAAAGATGACGACGTTTGGTTGAGGCATTTTACCCCCCGAAGAAAGCAGCTTGCATATGAACCCCCGTATTTCATGAGCCCAACGCCCCGTCTCTGAAACCTGATCCATAATCTCACGCCTATAAAGCCAAGCTTGCAAATTCAATCCCCAATCCTGAGCTTTCTGAGTCACTCCACTGGACACCGGAAAATGCACGTTATAGTAGTTTCCATTATCCTTTCCATTATCCCCATATAACCCCAATATAACCCTAAGATTAGCCCCCAAACCCCAAAACTCTAAAGTGTCCCAGCGCGATTAGTAAGAAAACAATACTAGCTCCTTCCCGGCCATCTGCCAGCCATGATGTTGCAAACCAATTCTTAGATCTGGGCTTTGCATACCACAGGAGGTGGGGGGTGGCATGGTCCCGAATGCCCCTATAATATGCCCATACCATCCCTGTATTAGACGCCCATCATTGCATCACAACATGCCCTTGCAACCAGCCTCCTTTAACATGTGGTAGTTACCCTAAGTAAGGAAACCCCAATATAGACCCCAATATACTATGATCCTTATTATGGGGACCCCCAAAAGGCATCCCTAATTTTAGGAAGCCCTAACCCCAAATCCTAAGTAGCAGCTTCCATTCTCCTTCCATTATCCTTATATAACCCCTATATAACCCCCATAACCCTTATAACCCTTATATAACCCTTTGCCGAGGCCTTCTTCCGCATTTCGCCTGCTTGGGCCCGATCACGTGGCGGCTTGAGCTTTCTGAGCTGATCGTCGTAGTCCGCTGATTTGTTGCCTCGGAAAGATTTCCGCCGAATCAGTTTCACGTGTGTACAATGGTGCCATGGAATCGGAAGACTTGTTCGAAACTAGCCGCCCTCTAATGCTGCCCCTGACGCAGAGGCGATCCCATCCCGAATCCCGAACGCTGGATTTTATGTTCTGCCGGCTTTTGGCCCCAAAACAATCATGGTCGGAAAGCCTTAGCCTTAAGCTCTGCGCGCTCCCCGTGCGCAAAGTATTGCATAAGAATCTTCCAAACCCATTACCTGGACAGCAGTTCCCCAACATGCTTTTGGCGCCTGATCCATCTTGGCACTCAATCTACGAAAATCAGCGTATGTGGAAGATCAGTCTCAGATTTTGTGAATATTCATGTTCTTAGCGACGGCTCCTTGACCCAACCTTATAAAACTACAGCACAACCTCGTGAAGATGACGGCCAGATCCCAATCCGTCCGCGTCACACACAATAACTCCGGATCCTAGTTTTCTGCGATGTCTGCGCCAGCAAAACACGCTTGCAAGAAAATCAGCTTGTCCTCTGTTCTAGCGCGGAAGTCATGAGGCAGGGCGATTGGTTTTCAGATTCCCTTGTCCTTACGTTGAAGTTCTACTCGTTTACGCGAATGCATTGATGGGTGATAAGTACAGCCCAAATCCTGTTTTGTTTCCAACTTTCCCTACATACTTACCCAGCCGTGAACAACAAAGCCTATCCTGGATTATGCTCATAACCTGGATGGTCACCGTGTTCCCTGACGCTGCACATGTAGAACATCAACAGTTCCTGTTCGATAGGTGGACGTGGAAGTATAGGTAGACGTGGAAGCACGAAAGCTGGCATAGCCTGGATGTTTTGGTTTGATTGTAGCAGCAAGAAATGCAAGGTCTTGGGGGAGTCTGGATGCGGCTTGGTCTCAAGTTGCAAGATCGCGATGCACTTGAACAGTGCTTTTGGTTGGGTATTGCCCCCACTCAGTAGCAGTGGGATAATAAGTACAATATGGTTATATATAGCCCTTAATAGGACCCCTAATATAGACTGTTACTGGGTGGGGGCAGTACCCAAGCTTTTGGTGTGTTTACAGACTGCTGCTCACAAGTCTTTGATGTTCGTACAGCTCACGACATGCAAGCGGCCCCTTGTCAAATTTGCTCCCGTGTCCCAGCATGACAAAGCTCAATTCCGTGATTGGAAGAATCATGCAAAGGTAAGCTTAGGATTGTAGAACTTGATGGTGATGCCCTTTGTAGCATTTGTACGTTTGTGCGCGGCTTATGTCTGAGACTTACGTCACTGGAACATTGTTCGTGAGCCAAGTGACACCTTTTCAGCCAGAGTTTGAATTTGCTTCTCCAAGAAAGCCGTGCATGTTTTTTGGGGATGTTTGTACGTAGACAACTTGACTTGTCAACAAATCCTCCAAAATTTCCCTTAAAGAGTAATCGTGTCCAAACTTATTTTTTTATGAAAGTATCCATGGTGCAAACCTTTCCCAAAAGACGTAACCGTCTAGTCCATGGTCCGTAGATGGACTGAGAAGCTCGCACCCAAAAATCATGTTTCTTGAAGAGGACTGCGGCGCTCAGCCCCGAACATTACACCTTTGTAACAAGCGGGACGTGGATTCTAAGATCCAGGCCCTTTCAGCTGTCCAGAGGCTCAGCCGCTGGATGTACTGCCCGGCGCTTCTTTGTTCTGTGCCAAAAAAAAGCTTAAGCAAAAGCAACATGATCCTGTGTTGTCCCCACGTGTAATACCCAGTTGCCTTAAAGCATTCTGGAGAAGCAGCAGTGCACTCTGGTGGAGGGTTGAGACGGTTCGCGGAGAAGAACCCAGGGCAGTCGCCAAAAAAAGATCATTGATTTCACGGCATCTCGCTGTGACAGAGTTGTAATTTTTGGAAGCAATTCTGCAAGCAACGTCTGGTTGACAATGGGATCCAGTTAATCTCTTCACTTGACGTTGAAAGGTTCCACTTGTAGAAGCAGTGCACTCAAGCTTTGCATGCAGGGTACAGTACCATGACGATGTTGTGTATGTGTAGAAACCCTATGTTACCATGCGAGTGGAGACCGGCTAGGCGAAACAAATTCCACAGTCAAATGAAATAACTGCAAGGTGAGCACGCAACATTTACGTTTTTGCTTGCACTGCTTCTAGTATGGGTTTGTGCCACGGGTCTTGGGTATGTTCTTCCAAAACCTGCCAAACGGGACCTTCCAAAAGGCGGAATCCAAAAGGCACACCTTCAGATTGAGTGCACTCGCAAAAGCGGATTTCAAAAGTAACACCAACATTCCATTCCACGAGCAAGCAACCCGACGTTTCCAGAGGGGCGCCCCGTATATGCCTCAAGAATGTGGTCATTCTCCTTATAAGCCCTAAACCCTTAACCTAGATTCTCACAACTTTCTACACTTCAGGCTCCCCCCCAGCCCGATAGGCCTATTGTAATTGTTCCAGCTCTTAAACATTCCGTTTAGGGCTTAGGGTTAGGGCCGTACACCTACATTCCAGCTAGCCATTTGGACCCCTACAGCCGCAACTCTGTAAAGCTCCCTTTTCATCATGGTTCCAACGTCTTTGACTTCAACTTGCGAAATCTCCGAAAGGTCCAACCCCAAAAATTGGTCAACCTAAACCTCATCAGCCCCAAAACCCTAATACCTTCAAGCCTTCAACAGTACATTCAAAGCATCATCAGAAGGTTTAGTATATTGGGGTTGTATTGGGATGATGGACAAGAAGATGGAAACTACAATATCATGTAGGGTTATACTTTTTATAGAAGTTGTCTTCTTGGTGCAGGCTCCAACTGCACCTGGTGAGAAATTTTGAATGGTTGCCTTAAGAATTCTCGTTCCAACCACTTAGGGCCTTGAGACTCAAGCTGCCCTCTATTTGTTTAGGCTTCAACCATGTTCCCGCAAGCACTCTCGAACTGGCTTAGGCTCCCACATCTGAAGACCCGTGAACCCTCCAATTCGTCGAGCATTGAAAGGGTACTACGTTGAGAGTTTGGGATTCTTTCAAATACCCAGCCCTATGAACGCTGCTTGAGCATTCTCGCCTCAAGCGTCTCTTTGGCGCATCCACGCATAATTCAGAGCTTTTGCTGCAATGGGGGTTCCGCTAAAGTGTTGAAAGTGCTTGTGGGCTAAACTTTCCGGGTCTTTGTTACACCCCTAAACCCCAAACCCTAAAACCCTAAACCCTAAAACCCTAGAGCACAGGGTTTCCGTCCAGTGGATGTGGGTGTAAGGCCTAGGGACGGGGTTTGAGGTTGAGGCAGTTCAAGGTGAAGTTTCTGGGTGTCAGGGCTTTGGGGTTTAGGGTGTGCGAGCCCAGATGCAAAAAGGGTTAAGGTTTAGGGTCAGGGTTTAGGGTTTGCGGATTGCAAGTTAGGTTCGCACGCTGATATTGGATGTTCTCGGGTTTTGGCCTGATCGGAGGGATTTTCATGGTAGTGATGAAGAGGTCCTTGTATTTGGGCTCCATGCTAAGGTGAATTTCGATGCACCTCTAGGGAAGAGGAAATTTTCAAAATAGCTCGCATTCCTAAAAGGGGAACTCCAAGCAGGTTTAGAACATGTCACCTACTGGTATTACATGCCCTGTCCGGGGTGTTTCCAGTCTCAGTGGGCTGAACTATGTTTATGGGTGTTTATGCCAGGTATAGTTTTCAGCATTGGTGCCGTTGAAAGGAGAGTGTGGGAAGGAGAATAGCTGCTGTTGTGGGGGTCTGCACCAAGAGTATTCAAAGATCCGCTCCCCGACTTTCACCTGAGCACCAGTAAAATGCCTTACAAGACTTCGGAATGCCACATCGAGAGTATCAATGTGCATGAGCCATTGGAAATCGCGGTTCGGGTTTGATGAGGTCAGTGAATAACAGCAAAGGACTAAATCATTCTTCTCCTGTTTGGACAAGACAAAACCCAACGTATGCACATGCCCAGATTTTTGGATATGTTCCCCTCCACGGGTCCCCGAAGCTCAGCAGACATACTGTGTCACCTCGGCGGCCGGGGATTGCTGTCTAGCATGTCAGAATGGGATAACAGGAATTACCGCCAGTATATGTTTTCGCATCAGTTCACACAAGACAAGCATTTCACGTAAGATCCTTCAGCGGGCAAGGTGTTATGGCAATCCTTCATATGAAGGTGTAAAAAAGGAACGCGTCTCTTTTTAGGAGTCCTTTATGATAGATTTTACCTCAGGATGGTACAGAAATGGAACCCCAAGTAATTTAGCTGAAAAGCCGAACTCTAACTCGCATCAGTGCTGAGGTTGAGATCTCGTAAGGCCCCCTAGACCTCCTGTATGTTGAAACTAGCGTTTCTTTTCCTGATGTTTTTTCCGTTCCCGCCTCTCAGATTATTGTTTAGGGTTAGTGTCTATGTTTTTATTTTAATTTTTTTTCGCTGGTCCTCCTGCCCATGGCGCCCAAACAGAAAGGAATCATGAGAATGCAAGCTTGTGCTCTTGGGCTTGCAGCCACACCCCTATCAAAAGCCAGTGAAGCTTTAGTTTGCCGAAGCCCTGTCAGAACTCCCCCCAAATAGAGCCACGACAAGCCCCCTCCACCCGAGCCCGTGCAAATACTCCTGGTCAAAGGTAATAAATCGCTGCCACAATGGTTTGGGGAATTTCCAAGACCAAACCTGCCTGTCCCACCCTCGCCCTAACGGACCTCTGCGGGCCTTAGGCTTCCCGAAAATTAATTGTCAAATGCTGCCAAACCTCAGTGGTTTGTGGCAAGGACCGGTATTGTTTGACAAACTTTTAACAGAACACATTTAGCAGGCGTTTGGCAGATGTTTTATTTGAACTTCAGGTGTCCTATGTTTGCATGAGGTTCTGTTCAAAGTAGAACATGCCAAAGCATTTGCCAGAACGCAAATGTTTGCCACGCGAGTTTTACCAAAAGCGCGCTTTTGACAGAACAAACCCAAAGTGCACAATGCCCCAAATGTAGATTTTGGCCAAACGTTTGGCACAACTCGTTTGGCATGTTTTTGGCAGAGCTTCATGTGCTATACGGTTGCCAGAAAATTGCAAAACTCCGTGAAGTTTGCCGAAGTGTGGCGACACTGGGCCAGGCAGGGCTGGCCCTGGTTTGGCTAGGAGGCCAAGCTTTTTGCAGGGCCCAGTGAGCTTGGAAATCTACAAGCACCTTCCTGATAGGTCCAGCCAAGGCCCTTTCCATGGCAGCCTGTGAAAAACATGATTGAAAGAACTCAAGAGGGCCTCTTTGAAAAGACACACCTTCTTTATTCGTTGTTTACGATCCTGGATTTGTTGCCGAGTCAGTTCAAAGCAAAGGTTAATCAACCAATCAACCGGAGCTTCTTTCAACGAGCTTGTAAAGCAGCACTGGAACAGATTTCTCTGATAGATACCAATATACACAGTAGAAGACTGCAAAATAATGGAGACAGGCCATTCCAAACTAATTTCTGTAGATAAACAAGGAACTTATGGTTTCATAAACGAGGCAACCCACCATTCCAGAATGAGATTGTTGTTCGATTCTTGCATTTCAGCTCACATACAAAACCAACAAAAGTCACTACAGCTGTGGGAAATAAGGGAACCGCTTAAAATTCCAATCGAATTTCGTCAGATGTTTTAAACTAAGTTCCTTTATAAAAGGAATTAAAGCCGCGGTACAAGCGAGAAAATACAGGAGCTCCCTAATTCCGTGTTAATCCTTCTGACAGGTCCCCTGTGGCTTCACAAGACCCCCACTTTTTGCTTCACCATGAGGCTGGGTTGGGTTGAGTTGGCCCTTGTAAAAGTAGTTTTCCCCTTCAAAAGTTCTCTTCCAGGATTTTAGACCTCGGATTTGAAAAGCCACGGATTTGTTGTTTTTTTGCTGGGTCCCCCCTCTAACAAAGAGGAATGTGATTAAATGTCCTCCACGAAGTACCTGTGTGGACCCCTGGAAATTGGAGGGAAGCACGGAAATGCCAAAGCAGAACATACATGGCTTTTTTGCTTCATAACTCGTGCATGTGTATGTGTACATGTATGCGTGTTTGTTTCGTGCAGGTGCGGTACCATTTGAAATTATTAGACGTATTTAACATGGCCGGCGCACATGTATAATCCAGGGGCAAAGCCGGTCATAGCCGTTTGTTGAACGTGACTTGCTGGTCTAAACTTCCTCATGGCTTCTTTGACTCCCCCCCCCTAGACCCTCCCCCCCCCCTTCTCAGCAAGCTTCAGAGCTTAGCAAGTGCTTAGCGAGTGCTTAGCAAGCAAAGGACTCTCACCAACCACTCGCTCACTTGCAAAGCTTGCTAAGAACTCGCTAAGCGCTCGCTAAGCACTCGCTAAGCTCTGAAGCTTGCTGAGAAGGGGGGGGGAGGGGTCTAGGGGGGGGGGAGTCAAAGAAGCCATGATAAACGCCTTAGTGCTATTTCCCTTCAATGAAGCCTTGAGTTTGTGACCACTTGCCTAAAACCTCTGTCGCTGGGCCGCATGCAACAGATTCTATAGACACCTGTGTGATCGGAGGATATCATTGCTTGCGAAGCTACACCTCCACACTATGGCGTCTTGGCCGCAATGCCATTGAAAGGCCTGACCTTCATAAGGGCTGGTCGGCGCAGTTTTAGATCTCGAGCCTTCGGAGGCTCTACGGAAAAGATCTCTTAATTTGTAGGTTCTGAACATCAAAGCTACGTTCCAAAGGTCCAAAACCTGTCAATGAGCCCCTAAACTCCTAAACCCCCCAAAATCCTCAATCTAAGCCCGAAGCTCTGAACTCTAAAGCCTAGCTGTGGACCTGAAACTACCAGTTGGCATCTTGGATTTTTTGCGATGGAGATGTGGGGTGAAGAGGGATGGGGGCTTGCGTTTAGCTTTTGGATTTGCGGTTTAGGGGTTGGTCTGAGAGCTACGAGGTCTGGTGATAAGGATGTGGGATTCGAGTTTTGGGCTTATGACTGTTGACCTGTGGCCTTAGACGGATAAGAGGTAGGCTGTATGTTACAGGGCGTTTTTGCTTTGTCGTACTTCTCGTAGGGACCCTAAACCTCCAAACCTAAAACCGTAACATTTCGAAATTTGCCCAGAGGAGGCCGCCCAATTAGTGTTACCAAGCATGTTTGTTTCCGGCTTTCTTGCATGAGAACCTCTTCCACTGGGCATTTAAGTATACGGACAATACCTTTTTGGATGCCTAGGGTTCAACTAACTTTCATAGATTCAGATGAAGTGCTCGCTTCTCGATTCACACGATGACTGTGTAGGTTTTGGACTTTAATTTTTGACCCTTCCGCTGCCGACATCCTCAAGTGGATAACGTCCACAATGCGCGCGCAAACCCATAGCTTGGATCCCAAACGCTCCAAAAACAAACTCTTACCCTCAAACCAGCGCGCTCCCACCCCCAAACTAGATAAAACCTATATAGAGGTTTCTCCGAAAATCGTCTAAAGGATCCTCAGTAGCCGTAAGAAGGACACCAGTCATGCAACGTAGTCCCTTGGTATCTGTAGCTTGCCCCAGTTAATGTAAACCCATGATTAATAAGCCCCTTCTTTTTAAGGGCCTTAATATTGGGATCCTTATTATAATCCCTACTAAGGGGACGGGGTTGATTAATCAGGGGTCTACAATACCCGGTTGAGGGCTTATCCGTGAGGGCTTATTGGAGAAGCTCCCACAGAAGCGGTAGATACAACCTAATCCTACCATGAAGCCTCCTTAGCCCTGTATGGCCGTACATCTTTTGGATAAATTTCATTTACCCTAAGAAACATCTTATCATCCCGAGCGCTAGATCCTACCACCTAAACCCGACATCATAAGCTGAAACTCTAAACGTTAATTCACCTCAAACTTCAACATCATAAGCCCAAAGCCCCAAAGCCCCAAGTCCTGCTCTCTAAATCGGCCTTAACACCCCATGTAGACTTATAAACCACCTAGTTCCAGTTCATTGCCCGCTTGGTTTTGCATTTGTTTTTCTGTTTGAAACTCCATTTACATAACCCCTTAAAGACCCAAAATTCTACTCTCAAAGCCCAAAACCCACAATCAACCCAATAGTTCCTTTATAGACCATTGTAAGCACCACTTAAACCCAAAACCCTAAAACTTCCATTATTCCCAATATAACCCCAATATACTATAGTAGTTTCCATTTTCTTTTCCATTATCCCTATATACCCATAATATTTAGCCTAAACCCAGCCTAGACCATAAACCCTTTAGAACTTAAACCCCCCTCGAACCTGCATCAGGTGATGAGGCCTTTCTGCTTAGTGTTCCTTGCCGCAGTGGGCCTCGCACTACGAAGTGAAATCATCGAAGACGCAGCCGCCCTAGTTGCGTTTGGGGTTTAAGCTTCAGAAATTTAGAATTTAAGGTTCAGTGACTTCAGGGTTCAGGTTTTCAGGTTCAGGGTTGGGGGGTACCCTTCTTCAGACGAGCATGAAACCCATATAAGTCTCTTTTTGATGGGCTTCCATGTTAGTTTGGGGGGTGGTGAAGGGCCGAGGTTTTGGGGTTGAGGGTTTTAGCACCTTTTTGGTAGTATAACTGTAGGCCGAGAAGGTATGTTTTGTATAGCCGGGATACTGGATAAATGTTTACGGTGTTAGGGGATGGGGTTGGTGGTTTGGGTGATTACCTAAACCCTAAACCTAGGGTTTCAGGTTTGCGGTTCGGGTGTCGGTGTTTAGGTTCGCATGGGGTTTAGGGTTCAAAATTTGAGGTTTAGGGGGTTTAGGGTTTAAGGTTTTAAATTTGGGTTGTAGGGTTTAGGGCTGATGTTGTCTCACTGTGAAATATTGGGATAAGTAGTTGTTTTGGGATGATAACTTGGCATTTTGGATTTGGGCTGTAAGATTCACCCTAAGCTCTGCAAACTGTTAGGGCTGATGGGCTTGTGGTGTTTAAGGTTCGGCGTTGTAGGGTTTCCAGACGTTTTGGCATTTGCAGATTTCAGGGTGTTGTGGCTTTAGGGGCTTCAGGGTTGTAAAGGTTCTGGGTTGTGGCGCAGGTTTATGGATTTCATGGTTGTAGGAGTTGCAGGCGATTGGGTGCGTGAACTCTCTGCTTTTGAGTGGCATGCAGAGTAGGGACTAATGCTTTCAAGATAGTTGGTCGTGTAGTTAGTTCCGTGAAGTTTAGCAGGTAAGCTTTGGAGCCTTGAGCTGAAGGGCTTAAAGTGGGAAAAAGTGAATTCCAAGCCCGCAGCCCAGGATCTTTGAACCTCAAGCTCTCAAGGTTTGGGCTTAGGCTTGAGGCCTTAGATCCTTAAACCCGAAACTGGCGTACGATCGGATCACCTAGGATGTTGTTATGTAGTCCCCGCCACAGTAATACAACCTCGCCGCCCTTCTCACGATGAGCATTCTACCAATTATATATACATCTATGTAAATACAGGTATTATATTGATAATACTCATGGTGATCCACCTGTACTCATACATAATCCCCGAAGCAGAATACCCGAAACCCTACATCCTACATCCTAAACCTCAAATACAAAAACAACCTGAACCCTTATTGTTGGGGTGGTGTGGGATTTTCGTTTTTGGGGAGAGGTGATTACATGAGCTGTTTTTTTTTTTAAAAAAAACTCCTTCACGGGTGTTATATTGGGGATGAAGTCGAGATATATTGACCGGTTATTAAGGGTGATAGTAGGAGCTTAGACTATGGCTTACCCTAAAACCTAAACCCTACAGCATTTCAGGCTGTGCGGTCTGGCTTCAAATAGAGCTTGGTGTTGCTAATGGGGGAGTACATTGGGAGAATGGAAAAGAAAATGGAAACTACTATTTGGGGTTTAGGATTTCGGAGGTTCTGTTGGGAGAATGGAAAAGAAAATGGACAATAGTAATTAGGGTATGGGACACTTTGATTAATGGAAAAGAGAATGGAAAGTTCT
>CAJNIZ010044051.1:0-52654 GCA_905231905.1 Symbiodinium pilosum
GTTCGTGGCTCCTATCTGGTTTGGTTTTCAAAAGAAAAAGTTGTTTTTTTCTTCAAAAAAACAAACTTTTTCCTAGGAAAAAGTTGGTTTTCAGGGCTCAGGCTTTCCAAAAACCAACTTTTTCATTGGAAAAAATTGGTTTTTTGAAAGAAAACAAAATTTTTCCTAGGAAAAAGTTGTTTTTTCGATGTTGTTCCTTCCAAAAACCAATTTTTCCTAGGAAAAAGTTGGTTTTAAGGGCTCAGGCTTTCCAAAAACCAAATTTTTCCTTGGAAAAAATGGTTTTTTAAAGAAAACCAATTTTTTACTAAGACAAAGTTGGTTTTAGTAGCACAGGCTTTCCAAAAACCAACTTTTTCCTAGGAAAAAATTGATTTTTTGGAAGAAAAACCAATTTTTTCTTAGGAAAACCAAAAAAAACCAATTTTTTTCAGGAGCCACCATCGTTCCAAAAAGAATATTTTTTTTGGATTTTTGGTTTTCCTAATCTTTTGTGAATCCGTCCAAAATCAGGAATCTAGGATTCTACTAATTTCTTACTAAACTTAATTAGTTATAATAAGGGATTTATATGGACCAGGATCACACCCAAAATTAGTAGCCACGGACTCCAATATTCCTATGTCAATATATTGTAATATTCCAGCATTCCCATATTAAATCTAATTCATTTTATTAGGGGATTTATATATATATAGACCAGCAGCCAATCCAAAAACAAGGATCCAGGATTCCAGGATTTTCGTGTTATCTGTAGTCAAAGTTTATAAGGGATGTATATAGATCAGAATCCATTCCAGGAATCTAGGATTCCACAACTGTCATATTAAATCGAATTAAGTTCAATAACGGATGTATATGGACACGGAACACTTCCGGAATAGGCATGAACAGGCTGCATTACTCAGGATCCCTTGACTCAACGAAGTGGCTACATATGTGTACATAAACTGAAATACGATGTTTCATGAAAAACGCCTTTTCGGTGGATCAAAAGGGGGGGGTGTGAGCATATATATATATATATATATCGCCACGCGTATTTATAGGATTTCAACCGAAAATTACGCAATGTTCGGCTTTGCAAGTGCCATGCATGTACCGTTTTCCTTCCTGCGCCATTTGTGTCGCAAGGATATGATCAGAAGCGATCCTTCAAACACCATTCATGTTGATTGTTGGGTAATTAATTGCCACGGTGGCGTTGCTTACCATGAGGGCTGAGACACAAGCACAATTCAGCACATGATGGCATTGTGCTTTTGCATACGATGGCTTGCCGAATGGCCAAGTTGCTATGACAGAAGCAATGGTGAATGGAACCAAATTCATCCACCCATGATGCTTATCAGCAATTCGCACAGATTTGCAAGTATTTTTGGCCATTCAGGACTTTATTGTGACAGCCTCGTCTAGTACCAACCTGAGCATTTGCGAGTACGGCAACTCATGAAAATTTGATTCTGGTTATCAGCCAACAATTCGACGGTGTCATCGGACCGGGTTCAGCTGTGTTGCGATTGCATCGTACCGGTGGCATATACAGTTTGAAAGAATTTTGTCTCGTTAGGCACATCGTTCCAGATACCGTTGTAGTTTCAGCCATGTAGCCCACAACCAATTGGAAGATGGTAAGTTTGCGATTTATCGTCATGATATATTGCTCACGTTGCCGGGCTAGTCATGTTCAAGTTCTCGGTTCATCGCAGTTGTAGCTCTTGCGTTATTTCGTGCGTTGTTTTGGTCACATTTTCACTAGGAAGCTCTATGTTGGACAGGGTTAAACAGTCCTAGAGGAATGTTTAGTTAAGCAACAGTATGGCATGTTCTTGTCAATCACCAGCGCTGAAGTGCTGTTTTTTGTCAAGACTTCATGGCATTGAGGTTTATGGACCAAACCCCAATCACAACTTTGCATGATATTTTTGCAAGGAATGGCAGCGGTTGATTCGCCAATGCATCTCAGATGTCTTGGGCGTTCCGGAAGATGACATCGAGGAACAATTGGATTGTTTTTTGGTGAAGGTTTTACCTACCGCATATCAGGTTGTACTTTCTCCAACTCAGGGAAATTAAAACTGGCCCTGTCTTTTGTGGTGAAACAACATTTCATTGCATATGGGGACATTTACACATTGCAGCAATTCTCCACCAATCAATGACATTATGCCTCGAATTTTGAGCCGCTGGGTAGCTTGTTCGGTTTGACAAGTTTGCAACAGTTGAGACGATTCCTTTGTAACTGGTTGCTGCCCGCAGGAAGATGTGCCGCTGTTTCAGGCATGCGGGATTTTTTTTGGTTGTTCTTCAGTTTTTCCTTTGCCTTTACATGGTAGTTGCGCACATTTTTCACGGATGTATGGCTTCTCTTGCATTACCATCTGCTGTGCACGGTCAATGGTCCAGCCGAGCTGCCGACCATGTGAGCCAGTTAGAAGAAATCCATGTATGTTCACATGTTTGGACATGTTTCCATGCACCTATGACGTGATTTGCCTTGCCAGCAGATTGGATTGACATCCACCGGCGCCAGAACACTTCGTGATGTCTTGCTGAAGGTGCGCCAGCGTGTGCAAATGATGTGGTGCATGTTTTTGCTGAAGCGGATCATGCTGCTGAGGTGCTGCACTTACCTTCCAACAGCCTGTCCTTGAGCCTGGCTTTCGATTACCCCACACTGCGCAAGCTAACGCAGCTCCTGGCACAACTCCGAGCAGAGCAGGTGACATTCGCCGAGTTGCACAGTCCATTACCTGAGCGAGAGGTTCCCGAGTCCAAGACATGCCGACTGGGTGTGCAAGCTGTGACGGCAAAGCTGGCGGATGGCAGCGAACATCAACAGTTTTTGCAGACTACGGTTATTGGCTGTGATGCTGCTATTGTTACTCCGCTAGCAAGGTGGGATGTTCATGCCAATACACAGAGTGTGACTCACCATGGATCCTTCTTAGCAGAGATCGGGCTCTTCGACCCAGCCTACTTCAAGATGAGCGCAGCAGAGGCTGCTGTTATCGACCCCGGGCAGCGCCTAGTCCTGCAGTGCGCCGGTGAAGTGCTCCCTCAAAAGGAATCGGATTCGGCAGTGGTCATCGCACAATTTCAGAACGATTGGTCCCTACTCACGTGCAGCCAAAAAATTACCACTTCACAGTCGGGTGCTGGGGTTTGTGCCCTGGCTGCACTGCAGATAGATAGCCTGGGTCATCCAATCCGTAGCCGTAGCCGGAGCTGGGCCTTAGCTCAGTTGCACCAAGACGATCGCAAGAGAGGGCAGTTGCTTGCAAGTGGCAAACTTGAGTGGCTGATTGCATGAGGTGCTTGCATCTCAGCAAACAGAGTGTCTTTCAGCTGGACGCTCAGTTGACGTGTTTAGCATGTAATGATGATGCATCTTCCGCGTCCGTATCTCATGAGCTATGCAAGGCGCAACTTTTCAGTCCAGAATTGCAAGTTTAAGTAAGCATTATATGAAATTATATGATGTATATTCCCACAGCTCTGGTGTCACGTGAAAGCTGAACTGAAGTACAACAACTCCTCAGGCTTTGATCTCCGCGGGCCGAGCCTGGCGGTGGATACAGCCTGCTCTTCGGCGCTTGTGGCACTGTCTTCAGCTGCACGCTTTGTGTTCGCAGGATCCCCACATTTGTCCGTGAGTGAAGCTTGTCTTGAGGCTGACTGCCAAGCATGGGGTTTGTGGATGCGACGAGTTTTCATTACCTTGCACGTGCCCTTTCAAACGTGCTCTGTCTGTTGCTTTGGCAATAGAAATCAATCCCATGACCTTTTGGTTGGCTCCTCTGTTGCGAAGAGGACGGCATAGATGGTTGCAAAGGCCTTTGCAAAGTGTGTCACTGTCAAGATGAACTTTGAACAAGGCATCTATAATTGGAGCTAGTATGGCAGCTTTAATTCACGTGGTAACCCCAAAAAGGCATATGGTCCGATGCTGCAAGGCCACCATAAAATCGCTGCCTTGGACTCAGGGGAATCCCGGGTTGGGCCTGTGTTTCGACTGTGCAATGCAGGATCTTCGTCCGCATTAGCAGCTGCAATCAATCTGCTGCTGCATCCAGCGGTATTTGGCTATTACAGCAACGCAGGACTTCGTCAAATTTCGCACAGAGCATCTTTACCTGCAAGTTCAATTGCAATGGTCGCAGATGTAGTACTTGGTACTTCTAAGTTCGTTAGTCAGTGTGTATAGGCGGTAGAAACTTTGCATTTGCACCTCCTGGAGTCATGAGAGCAATGTCGCATAGAAACAGCAGTTCTGGCTGGGCGAATTTCGGATTTAAGGTTGAGCACGATGCTTTGGTAGATAGGACTTGAGGCTTCCAGGCATAGCGTGCTTATCCAGAGCCACTAAAAGTCATTCGGCATTACCTTAGCATGCATGGGGCTTCTTGACCTCCCGCCTATGATCTTACTACCCTGGGCTCTTTCCACTTTGCAGGACTTCTTTCAGCTTCTGGTCGCTGTCGCAGCTTTGACGTCAGTGCCGATGGCTACGGCCGTGCGGAGGCGGCGAGCTGCCTCCTTCGAATTGGGGCACTTCCTCCACGTTTTTGTTGTTGAGCTGCTTGCTGGGAAGGCCGTTGGAGCTCTCTTGCTGAGCCACTCAGATGGACCTGGACTTGAAGGTTCCGCTGTCGGGCTCCTGGTCCCTGGTTTCGTATGTGCTGCCGCTACTGCCGAAGCGCACACCCTGGCGCGGGGTAGACTGTCACATCAAGAGCAGTCAGCAATGTATGGATCACTAGCAAGGCTACCAAAAACAAGGTCTGCAGCAGCGGCCGCGGCGCAAGCCTCACTGCACCCAGCGGCACCGCGCAACAGGCTGCGCTCAGGGTTGCTTGGGGTTTCCAAAATATACGGGAGGAGTTATACCGTAAGATGACAACGCCTGTTTCATAAGATGCAACAGGTGTTGATCATTTTCTTTTGCTGGGTAATCAGCGGTATTTCGCATTCTTGCCTTTCTGGAAACAATCTTCCTGAGCAAAGTCATTTGTAGCAGGTACAAGCTGAGATGAACCAGGCTCTTAGCAATTGATTTCCACCATCTTCCACCGCATACACATGGTGTGTTTGGTCTTCAGCAAACCCTGTTTTCCGATAGGGGATACGCAAAGCCCATGCCCTCAAAGTTGATGTAGATAGCAGAAGTTGCACTCATGACGCCACCTTGCTAAATGCTGTGGGAAACCCCAATCCGATACCCCGCAATCTGCGGTGGCAGTCGCAAACAAGATGTTTGGTGCCAGCTCATGTTCCCTCTTGGCAGAGTTGTTGGCACTTGAAGAGTCCGCCGCAGCATTTGTTGAGACATTCTTCGTAGACACTGGTGCAGTTGACTCCCATTCTTTTGTTCTCAAGAAGCTGTTTCGACATGTACGGATCTGCGGACTTGACTCTTTTTGCATCGGTTGCCACTTTGCCTGTCGAGGCGGTTTTGCGGCAAGCTCTGCAGCATGCCCAGCGGCAGCCAGATCACATGACCCTGCTGGACGGGAGATTTCAGTCTTGGGATTCGGGTACCAGGGGTCGAGAGGGGATGAGGGGATGGATAGGCGCAAGCCAGTCAGGCGGTGAGTTTTCCGCCCATGTTGTGTTCTCTATCGAGATGCCCCGGAATGTATGGAATATGTTGCACCAAGGATGAGTCTGGTCTAGGCCCAGGCTAAGCTGCCATTCCGCACATGGGTCCAGACGCTAAGGACTGCTCTTGCTCTGCCCAAACCCAAGATGAAAACGCAACCTGCTTCCCCTGCTTTGTTCGTCACAGCTCCGAACTCTGACAGAAGCTGTTTAATGACAGAAGGTTCAATTGGCCCTGAAGCTTTGATCTTTCCAGGAGGCGCACGGCACGGGCACAGTCCTCGGTGATGCTGCAGAACTGACAGCTGCAGGTGCAGGCAGCTGACCAAATCATATGTTTGCAGATTTCTGAGATAGCTTACATGATCCATCCTTCAATCAGTTTCGTTCTCTGAACTTTTGTTCAACACATACTTTGCAAGGGTTCTCAGCGGAAAGTGTAACTTAAATGTCCGGGTTATTCTGAGCTGCTAAGCAGGACGAGCATGCATGTATGGTCCCGCATCTGATCTGGGGGCTTTGTCATTGGGCAGCCTACTTCAGCATCGAAAGAATTGAGACGGACGCTCGTATTCGCTCACGAGCTTTGACGCGGGAGTGTGGCAGCTTTCAGTTGCGCCTCATGTTTTTCATCTCAAGCTATATTGCCGTCGTCATACTGCCGCTGCAATCCAACCCTAAACCCTAAATCCATTCACATCCCTAACCTCAGGCCCTAGACACGTGCTGTTGCAAAGGCAGACATCATTCTAGATTCTAGGCGGGATTTGGCCTTGCCCATTCCCCTCAAGTCTGACCAGCCATGTGCAAGCGAAGCACGATACCCACGAAGCCTCCACCAGATCCTGCAAAGTTTTTGGATCTCTGTAGTGCTGATTGCAGGACGGTCTTCGCAGCTTGTGCTTGGGGCCGGCAAAAGCTGCTCTTCGGCTGGAAGAGTTTAATGGCTTTGAATCAGTGGAAATGCCACTATCTGCTGCACGTGCAGGCTTGCAACAATAAAAAGTTGTCGCCACTTCAGGTTTGAACATCTTGGATGTTGGTTTGAGTTGTGCATCGGAGGAACCGCTTTCTCCAGAGGTCTGCTGCTGACATGCTAGAAAAGATCTATTGATACCTAAAATCATTGAGCCCCCTTCGCTTGCAGTCTTTTTCAGACCATAGGCTTTTGAAAGCCACAAGCCTAGATCCCCCAAACTACAGTTCTAAGGGTAAGTGTCCCAAAGCCTGGAGCTGAATCCTCAGCCCCTCCTTCGCAACATGGCACAGCTGTCCTGCTGGCAAACTAGATCCCAAATCCTACATACCGTGGGACGTTCCCATTTATCCCAAGCTGGCTCGTTGGAGCTATGCGACAGTTGTCATGTCTTCTGGGTCTTGGTCGCCACCCTGACAATGTCTTTAGGCTCTAATCCATATACATAGATTAAGCGGTGGCGCGGGGGTGGCTAGGTTGCGCTGACAATAGTTTTCATCAACACGGAGCCCTCGCCTCGAGGTGAGGTGAAGATTGAATTCCGAGGCGGAGGCTGCCCTCCCCCCTCCTGGATAGCTACGGTTGCATCACTACGTACCCAAAGGAACCTCCGGATGATTCTGCAGTAAGAGCGGTAGGTGTCCTTTTCCATACCTCAGTTGCGAGTAGACCCTCAAAGTCTAAACCCATATACGGTATACGCTAGAATACCTGGTAGAAGTTTCCATTATTCCTTTTTTCTTTTTCGTTCATTCATTCAACCGACTCCAAC
Source organism: Symbiodinium pilosum (assembly GCA_905231905.1). Lineage (NCBI taxonomy): Eukaryota > Dinophyceae > Suessiales > Symbiodiniaceae > Symbiodinium > Symbiodinium pilosum. The sequence continues at coordinate 7,350 of CAJNIZ010044051.1, forward strand.
CACAAGAACCCTAAGCAAATGATCCTGGATACTCCTTTACGCTCCCAGTTTCCATGTAATTGTCCATTTGATTGTAGACTATTGGGGTACTACGTCCTTTTATACATATATATATATAATCCCTAAATCGATGCAGTTTACTTTTTTTATTAACAGTTCTCTTCTCCTTACTCTTCGTTATTGGGGTAATATGTCAGGTCTGGGGCACAGCGAAGGTGCAGCCGGTTTTGCTGGCGTAGTCCGGCTCTTGGCAGGCAGACTGGGGGATTGCATACAGGGAATAGCAAGAATTCTCCACAGGGATGTTGGGGTATATAGAGCTTTGATGGAGAAACACATGATATGGGAAAGATAATGACATCGAAACTGGCATCATATTAGATGAGAGGTCCCTTTATGGGAGTCTGCATTGTAAGGATTATGGTACTCTGCAGGAGACGAGGAGAACCCCCCTTTTGGGCTTACGCAGATCTGTTGAAGTTGTATCAATATCATCCTTTTGGGGTGTGCAGGTTGGTGAAGATGTGAGGGGTAAACCAGGCAGTTTCCAAGTGGTGCAAAATCTTGTGAGGTTGAAAGGGCTTCTGTCTTGGTCCATATGCTGGTAGGTCCAGGGCATAGGCTGCTTGAATGGAGTTTGAGTGATTGCATATTTGTTGTCAACTGGCTGGAGTTTAGGGATTCGGGACCAATGGGGACGCAGTTGGAACTCGAAGTATCAGCTAGACGTGCAGCCTTTGACCTGGGCTTTGTTGAGACTTTAGACTCCGGCTCGACAGGCCTTCGTGCCTCAAACGCTCATTGTGCACCTCTGGCGCATCTCTGCAAGGCCGGGTCCCCTTGACATCCGCAAAGCCATGCGCCTCTCACGATGGTTGCTCGATGATGTTCCCATGGATGTAAAAAAAGTCCACCAAGGGTGATGCAGAGGTCCAAAGTCGGTTCCTGCGAGGCCTCTTCCTGGAAGGATCACCAGACTTCGGTTGCAGATGTCAAACCAGAAAAGCGAATGATGTGTCTCATACGGTTTGCATCCTAAATGATGCCAGGATTTGTAGCATCTCAGGTACACAAGATCACGCATGTTCATTTTAAGAGGCAGGTGGAGTTCTTTTTCGCCTGAGAGAGCCCGTATGTCAGCGAATGAGAACATCACCTAGTTGGTTCATGCGCAGCGGAATCTCAACCGCAAAGCAGATTCTGCGTAGAATGCCATTTCTCACCTCAGTTCAGAACAGGACAACGGAAGGAGAGAGGGCTTCTGGCGCTATTCCTCATGCGCGAATCGAGTCTGTTTGCCACAACTGCTATGCTGGCTCTTGGACCGCTCGACTGCGAGGCCTCAGCATCAACTTTGCTGATTCCTGCCACTGAAGTTGTTGCCAGGTTGCAAGCATTCAGTAGGATTGTGTTCTGGAATTTTCAGATTGGTGTGGTAGAGGGTCATTCAGGCTTTCTATATTAAGGAGGCTAGAAGTTTAACTTTTTAACTCCGGAAGACAGCTAAGTAGTTTGATATCTTTCGCTAGTGAAATTTGAAATGAAGAGGCGGTTTCTTTTTTTGACGTGGTGGCCCTGTCTTTCACGCAGGAACATTCCTACAGTCTGCATCGAGTCTGTGTAGCAGATCCTGTATCCATTGGTTTGCAGATCTATATTTCCCTACATCTACTCCCAAGCGGAAGAGCCTGTAGCTTTGCCCGTAGCTGGGCGGGAGAGCCTGAAGTCGGGCATATCGGTGTTTCTCCAAAGAACCCTCAACAATTTTAAGCCAAGACCCATCTAAAGTCCTTCTGTTTCCCACCCTCTTTTTGGCTGCTTAGGTGCCTGCATCTTTGCCGAGGAAGAATCAGGTCAAGGGCTCACGTGCTTAGGGGTGGTCCATCCCCGAGAAATTGGAACTTGGGGTGTCGCGTGAGTGTTCTCATCATGAAGAAAGCGGTTTAGGGTCTGCAAGGTTTGTTCAGCAAGGTTTGTTAGTCATGGGAGCGAAAAGTGCTTAAATAACTGCTCCTGATCCAGACACTTGCTGCCTTTGTAGGGGCTGACGTCTCCTCTGAGCCTTTGCTCTGAATGAAATCTACAGCTCAAGCCGAATTCTTTTTTCTTAAAGCCTTGACCCCGATTTCAATTATCACGATCAGAAGCCTGGTGTACCCTAGCGCGCTGCAGTCCCGGGACAAGTGTTCAGTTCTTTCAGCAGTTGGATCGATCCCTTGAAAACTCAACAGAATCATGTAGCATTCTGGAGCCAAAGACTTACGAGCAGCCTCTCCGTGCCTCTGCGAGGTCACTTTGTTGGGAGGCGTATCGTCGTTCGGATTTGGCCGCGGCCTGAGCAAGCTGCACTTGCACGATGGAGAGTCCGCTAGGGCCCTGAAGCTTGCCCCGTACAATCGTCTTCGGACTACGGTCCCGAAGGTTTGTTTGGGAGTTTCCATTGAAGGATTATGCGTCGTACATCAACGGCACAGCGCTCATGCGAAGCAACCCCGTTGGAAAGTGTAGTCCACATATGGAACAAAATTGATGTCTCTTCTTTCTCAGATTCTTGGTCCCCCTCTTGGAGGTACAAGCTTTCTGAGCCCGCACGTATCCGCATTTCCATTGCCGTCGAAGGCGGAACCTTGGCTCACGCTGTGCTTTCCTCCGGCGAGATGTCAGCCCCAAACCGGCTTCAGTTGCGTGCCCTGGGCCTGGAATCAACTGCCGGGGGTCATTACATTTCTCTTACATGGCGCAAAAGGGTTGTTTGTGTGAGGTTCCCTTGTATGGCTTCAGGCCGAGGGAAGTGGTTTACTTTCGCCTGGGGACTTGGAGTATGGCTGTCAAATGCTTGCAGCGCTCAATGCTCCTGCGCGCTGCAAAACGCTTAGTTTGGAAATGCTAGAAAACCTTTATATATTGAAAAGTATCTTCAACCCAGGCAAAGCTCTGTTCCGCTGGTCTGTGAACGACCACGCTCTCCTGGAGACCGTGCAGTCTTCGCAGGTCTCTGCCACTTGGCTACTGCCAGGCACCACAGCAATCATTGGGACCTATGTAAGCCCAGCTTCAGGTTAGTTTTTACTTTTCTTTCCTTTTGCCTCCCCATTTCACCCTAATCCCCAAACCCACCACGGTAGTTTCCATTTCATGGTTCATGTGATTTTCCATGATTGGGATCATATATTATATCATCCGTTTGCAAAGTAGTTTCCCCTTTCTTTTTTCCATAGGCTAACTGCCACTGCCGCTGCCACTGTTTCGCTACAGGTCTGCTACAGGGTGCAAGTCACCACGCCGAGGCTGGCTATACGCTAAAAGATGGTTGTTTGCTCAGTGCGCTGCGACTCTAAGAGCAGGTTGTGTGCTCTCAGAAAGTAGCTCTTAAGGTATTGGTGCCAGGACACGATTCGTTTCGACCCATTCTTTACGAGTAGTGCTGTCTGAGAGCTCCTGCTGTTAACGTCAGTAGTCTCGGTTTTGCCCACGGCTCCTCTTTCCGTCGCTCGTCTCTGAGGGCGTCATGCTATCTCGCTGCAGGATTTGGCAGCTGCTGAAGGACCACGTGATTTTCGGGGAGGTCATTGTGCCCGCTGCGGCCTTCCTGGAAGCTTGCCTGCTCTGGGACCAACTTGTCGCGCTCCGGGTCTCAGGATAGAATTATAGAAAGGAGTTCATCATTGCCCAGAAATTGATTGTTACCATTGCAAGGTGGAAGTCGACTACATACTGTAGCATTCCGCATTGGTAGCTGACACTAAAAAGCCACCACTCAAACTCCGTCAATGGACCTGCAAATAAAAAGCCAAGCAACATGTTCACCCCTGCAAAGCTTAGCAACTTCCAACGTGACCTGGCAGTGCCCCAAGATCAGCTCATATTCTCAGAAAGACATTGATCTTATGATATCTTATGACTCGTGGCTGAAGGAATTCATCCTTGCAGGGCTTACTGCGCAGCAGGAGGGCATTCCTTGCATGCTTTGTGGTACACGCTGCTTTGTTCAAACTGGCCTCCACAACCATCAGCGTATTTCGTGATGATGTCAACATCGCTGCCTTCTGTCGGGTCCGGGTCGATCTGATACTTCTTGCCCTAACTCTCTGAGTCTTATTCTTGATCGACTCTAGGTTTATGTCTAAATTTCTTCCTGTAATCAAATGCCAGGTCCATCTGCAACTCTCGTGGATCTCGGCTTCTTTGCGCCCCTCGTCCTGGCACAAGACGGGAAAGAGGAGGCCATGACGTTTCCCAAATAGATTCTCGTGTACGTGCCCGAGAAGGTTAATGATTCATGGTTTGGGATGGAGCTTCCGGGTGCAGGCATGTAGGCAGACTGCTCGGGTTTAAAACTACCATGCAGGGAATGGTGATGTGATGTTTTTTTAAGTGGAGCAAGCAGTCACCAATAGAAGGCCCGGTGTTAGTTTGTTCTTGTGCGACCTCAGTGTTGGAGACCATGTGTGCAGCATTGAAGTCGCTTGGGATTGAAAGTGATTGCTCAGATACCACTATGCTTGGCAGAACTTCCCTTTTGCACCTGCCTATTCTCAGAGTCCCTCTTCCGCCCAAGAATGTTGAATATGGATGGCAGGTGTCCATGGAGTTGTCAATCAGTGGAGATGGCTCCGTAGGAGTCTCCAGCTATGTTTGGCCTCGACTGGAGGTGCACCTGCTTGACATAGGCATTCTGTGTTGTTTCAAAGCCTCTGAAAGCACTCTAAGTTAGTACCCTGAAGACATACGATAGCGGTTTTGCTCTTCGTGTTCCTGTGATACTGAGAGCAGAGGCTGCGCTGCAACCGCTGCCCGCTACCTGAAGCAAGACTGACAATGAAGGTTGAAACAAAAGGACAAGGACAGAAGCGCAGTACAACCACAGACGATAGCGGGCAAGTCATCCAAATGAAAACCCTCGTCCTCAGTGGCCAGCCTATTAGCAGAAGAAAGTGCCTGGCCTGACACTGTCATGACTCATCACTTCCAAGTTTGAAAAAGGCTGACGAGATTCTTGACCTTGTGTTATGGGAGCTGATCCCAGCATCGTCTTCAGACCACTGCAGCTATGTAATCTCCCAGGTTTGGATCAACGAAGCCTACACACTGAGCAGACAATTAATCCGACAAACTCGAGAAACCTTGCTGCCATGGCAAACCTCGACGTGGAGCACCACCGCGAGGCCATCACAGCCGCCTTTCACAAGTTCGTTGCTCGGCATCGGAAATACATTTTTTTGTAATTAGTATGGTGCCGACCGAAGCCTCAGGATCTTGGTCAAACGACTTGCCACGTCCCACCTTTACATGGATGCTCTAACCTCTGAGGGTTCAGGTGGGGACTCAGCAAAGGATATCAACGGTGACGGGAAGATCAGCGAGGACCTTTTTTGGATTCGGACTGCATCACAGTGTCTGGAATTGGAGTACAGGACAACTTCATTAGTATTGGGGCTGTACATTAACGCTGGAGAAATCTGGTGATCTGCGCAGCGCGGATGTTCATGCTGTAGCAAAGGCACCACAGCATTGTCTGAAAAGAGGACTTGCATGACCTTCCTTATATTCACTGATTCGTATCCAGCCCAACAGCCCAAGGTCACGTCAGCTAGTTGTGACAAGATCTCGGTACCAAAGCACCAGCATGAACACTTTCTTTCGATTCTGGAAGCCTTTTTTGATCGTCGGTGAATTTCCTGATATTGGGGATTTTTTGTACTGTGCAGCAGCTTGCTCTCTACAGCTTCCCGCCGTGTGCACAAAGATACTGGACTTTGATGAAACATTACAACGTACACGCACAGCATGCGGTCTCATGTTCTATGAGCCTGAAGCCGAGCATCTTCGTCCCATTCGGCCCTAAAGCCTAAACCCTAAACCCATCGACGCTTTCAAATCTGCCTCCGCAACTCTTGGAGGACGAGCTCAAAGCAGTGCTAAAGATCCTGGATCCTTCCTTCACACCTGCAGATCTGGACTCAATCTTCCTGGATGCCGACCTCAGCAAGGACGTGTTGTAACAAAGTCAAGGGGCTGGCTTGCAGTTGTAGTTGGTTCGTGACATGACTCTTGACGTGACGGTTGGAGTTGGGGAGAATGCTCAGTAAGTCAACAATGCCACATTACTATGCGTCTATGCCATGGAGGGTGATGTGCCTATGTTGAACGTGATCGCTGTGCATTTAGTCCGTGTTACTCGAGAGGTAATACACATACAAGTAGCTGGAAGATGCTGTGGCTGCAGTGAGAAGAGTCCTCTCGCGTTCTTGCTGCTGGGAATATGGCTTGGTTTACTCAGTTTTCGCCAGGAGCCTATTGGCCGTTTAGAAAGTTTCAGGATTTCGCGAAAAGTGCAGTTTCCAAAACGAGATGAAAGGATAGGTTTGCTTTCATGAAGCCTTGCCGTGGTGGTGCAGCAGCCGTAAAAGTCAAGTTTTGAAGCCAAAGCAGATCATTTTGATGGGCATGCTCTTGCGTCGGGGAGGATGGCGTCATGAACATGGATGCAGCTTGGCGCGTGTTTGCCTGGTAGACCTATTTCCTGTTGGTGTGTGGACTTGTGGAGCATTCCAGTTCAACACATGTAATCATCAGATCTGCCGTATTTTTGGCCAGCAGGCATGGTGCAGGGTTCCTGGTAGGGAGCAGTGTTTTGTGAGGCTTATCCTTCCTTTTGGCAAGCCCGTAACTTCATAAGTCTGAGGCTTTAGGAGCCAGGCCTAGTTCAGAGTTGCATTGTTTTGGACTTGGGGGTTGATGATGGCTTTGGGGGGTTTCAGGGCCAGGTTCTCAGTATGCTTTTACAAGTTCATGGCTTGTGAGGGCCCCGTGCTTAGAGTTTAGGACTAAGTGGTTTAGGTTTGAAAGCTAAGGTTTTGAACGGTTCTCCTTCCTAACAAAGATGCGCTGAACTGCGTGGAGATTTTTTGTAGATTCAGTCAGAGGTTTGATGCTTAGCGCCGACAAGCTGGTATGTGCAAGGCGGTAAAACTTTTTACCTGGACTGGTTCATGGGGACTGGACTAGGCGTCCGAGATCTTGTGTTCTGTTATCCGAGGTTTGTTTAGTGTTGCAACACTCTTGAACAAATTCTTGCTTTTGAGGCATCTCGGTCAGTCTCAGTCCTTCACCCAAGAGCAGTAATTAAATTCACTTCCAAGCCAAAATCGGAGCAGCTGTTGAGCGTCCTATACTATTCATATTCAGTTCTATACCCTCATATAGTAGTTTCCCAAAACAGGGGGACCCCAATATAGACCCCAAACTGCTATAATCCTTATTATAGGGACTCCCCAAGAAGGTACCTCTTGTTTTGGGAAACTTCCATAATATCACTAAGCTATCCACCCTATCTTGAGCCCCAACGTCATGGTCTTTCTGGTGCTTGAGGAATTCGCAGCCTGGGCAGTGGCTCCTTTGGGCTTCTTCGGTGCCCAGCCTGCTATGCATGCCAGGTTATAATTTTGTGTTTGTAAGCTACGTGTAACTGGATTTACAACGGTTTACAACCCAAATACAAGCCGCTAAAACCGAGAATATGGTTACAGTTAGAAGAGTTAGCTTATTTCAGCAGTTATAATGGCGTCACAGGTGCTCTCAACCCTCAAGTCTTTTCAGTCACTTTGCGGCCATGGTTGTGATGTAGCCTTTGCTAAGATGTAGGTGTTGTTTGCTGCAGATGTTGATGCTTTTTGATGTCGAGTTTTGATTCGGGCGGTTGTCTGGAAGGAGGACTGCAGCGGTTATGGTTTGGGTGCTCCAGGCTTCATTGTTAGGGTTGGGGATTGACCTCTTGATTTTGGCGGAAGGGCTCCCCACCTCTCAAATGTTGGATACCTGCACCCTGACTAGCTCTGGCACCATTTCAAGTGGCTCACGGATGAGGACCAACCGTCTGCGCATGTTCCCAAACATTCCGAGACTTGCACTGGCTCACTGCAGAAGTAAGGTCCGTGCCAGTCCCTGCAAGCAATGAGGGCACGAAACAACAAACGCTTTCAGGCTCCGACAGCTTATGCAACTTCCAGCGCAACACTCGAAGCCATGTTTTCGTACTGCTCTTCCCTTTGCAGTCACGTGATGTTGGATGACCCCAGATGATCCCAAATTTGCATTTGTCACTTGTTTGCTTCATCACCTTGAGTGAAAACACCCAGAAGGCATCTCAGCCCTGCTCCAAATGTTGAAAGAACTTATAGTCTGGAAGGACAATTGAACGGTCCTTGATGACAGAGCGGTGCGCTCTTGGGGGCTAAAGCAATGCTGATGCGCGCCTCCCAAGACTGCCGCCCCGTCGCAACCTGAATTCCAGCGCAGGCACCGTTCCTGCCAATGCGGCCAGAGCGATTTCCGATGAGGCACAATAGATCGAGCTTGCAAGCTTCTGTAGGTTTACGTGCGTAAGCCGAACTGGGCTCAGGTAATTGGATGAAAGTTGTCCAGCCTAACATGGAAGTTTGAACAAATGGCTTCATAGTCTTACAGTAGTAGAGGAGGCATGAAGCTAGACAATTCATGATGCATGAGATTTGTTGTCATTAAGTGCGGGATGGGATTCTGGATGGAGGCTTGGGGGCAGCAAGGCGACTTAGTAAAGCAGTTGTGAATCACAGGAACAAGAGTTCTGTTTGCAGCTTGATTCCTCTACGCGTTCCCTTGTTCCTACAGAAGAGCCCTCGCTCAAGTCCCTACGTCTCATTTGGGTTCCTAAGCATCCTCCGTTTTTGCCAAACAGCCAAGCCTGAGACGCCTGAGACCGCAGGATCGTGCTGCTATGAAGATCCAAGCCGTGGCACGAGGCTGCGCAGGGCCACCCTACCTGTGAGTATCTCAAAATACCTCTTGTAGTATCCTTAAAATCAGAATAGGGAGGGCCCCTCATCCTTTTAGAATCCCTGTCTATCCTTAGGGTCGTTAACGGTACTGCTTATGCTTGAGAGGTAGTGGCGGGAGTGCGTATGGATGGCTATGGCATTTATGACGCACCAGTGATTATAGAGACTCCGACACAGATCTGTCCCCATCGCCAAGCAAGCATGGAGTGCTAGTGTAATTGCGCTATTCAAGGGAACATGCAACACATTGGTGGTGAAGGAGTGTTATTTTGAACGGAAAGGGATTAGTAGTCTCAAAGGTAATGGAGAGCATCGGATTCTTGAAGGTTAGTTGTTTTCACCTGGCATACATTTCTGCATCCGTGTGCCTGCGGCTGGGTACCTACCAGGTGGCGTTGAAAGCTTTGGAGCGGTTTTGGGGTGTCATCTGTCTGGCTGCGAAAAAATCAGTGCATGTTTGGATTCTTAACGCACGTTGCAAATTCAGGGTCAGCCTTTTTTTAGACTTCGAAACGCATATGCAGCACCAACTGATGGCAACCGGAGAGCTTACCAAGCAAGTTTCAAGCAATGCGCTAGACTTGGTATGCAAGAGCCACAATCTCTGGAGCATGATCAAAATACATTATGTGCATGTGCACACGTTTTCCGCCAGAGCTTGAGTTTACTTCGTCCTCGGAAGGGAAGAGGTCAGGCAGCCCAAACCTTCCACTTTCCCAAAGCTCTCTTGCGGTTTCTTAGAAATCTCTTGCCTTGGACCATCCCCTTACTTACAGACCTTGCATTGAATGTTGGTTGCGAGCATTGCAGAAGACCGCACGAAGCTCTCCATAAACGAAACACGGCAATGATTTTCGTGACATGTCACATGTCGAATATTGTCGCAAGAATTGCACTGATTTTCCATCACCTTGCAATTTAAAAGCACCAAGCAGGTTCTCCAATAGCCCCTTCTTTTTTCATTGAGGCACTCATTATCATAATGGCCGTTTAGTTTCATTTTGCTTGGGGATGATGGAAGCCAACAGAAACAAGGTTGACGGACTTCAGGGAGTCGGCTAAAGGGATTTTCAGGGTCTGGGCTGCAGAGGGCGGTAAAGGCGACCAACTTCCTTTGAAAGCCAGTCAGTGTGATGGTAGCTTGTAGATATGGCAGGTTCCAAGGCAATCACAGTCTATGGCGCATGCTTAATCGATGTTGGTCCAACGCCCTTGCCGTCTATGCCAGCGGCACGGTCCCCTGCTCAAAGACCTGCTTGGCTCTTCCGACCCACGCTCTGTTAGGTTCTGGCCGGAGGCAAGACCCACCCGTTCAAATCTAGTCAAAATCCAGATCATCCACAAGCACTGAAAGTCAGGTGACCCGTGCTCTGAACCACTTCAGCTCTAAGCCAAAGTGTCTGTGCAGGTCGAGCAGCACGAAAAACAGCGGCGGTGAAGCGCTCATCGCGAAAGGGCGACCTCGGGGTCGTGCCTTGGATTTGGGAAGTTTGGGCGTTGCAGGTGGGACGGAGACCCTGAGTTTGTTGTCTGGCAGGCAGAGCCGCAGCACTGAATCTGGACTGTTACGGCTCTTTTTTATAGATGGGTTCGGTTATGTCCCTTCATTGCAGGGTGCTCAGTTCAGGTTGCATCAGGCTGCTAGCCTAGATTTTTTCAGCTTTCCCTCTGAGGTGAAAGCCATGACCATCGGGGAGCTCTGGGAGGGCTTGGCGCTCCGCAGCGGGAGAAGGGCAAAACTTCAATTGCTTGAGATATGAAGGTTTTGAGAGAAATATCTGGGTGAGCCGGCATAGGCAAACGCGGTCAAACTCAAGTGGCAAAGCTCATCGTGGGGGATGGTTGAGTACGGTGTTGCTGGTCGCGTAGAGGGTGTTGTCTGCAGAGTTCATGTTTTCTTCACGGTGGTGAGTGGTCATCTAATAAACCTTACCCTGCAGTCTATGAAAAGACATCAAGAAAGTTGCATGCAATGAAGGAGAAGTCGGCCTCGGCTGTGCAGACAAGCCCGTTTTAGTATGCTTCAAAATTTTCTCCGTGATCGCCAGGCATTCGCATTTGACCCCTCCCCCAGACACGAATTACTCAACCCGAAACAGCCAAACATCAATCTCAGCCCTCCTGTTGCACAACCCATATCCAGGACCATCAGAAAGCGCGTAGATGTCCCAGACGTAGTCTCTGGCTTCAAGTTCTGCAAGAGGCCTCACCTCCGGGTGTCGGGTTGGAGGGTTTGTCAAAACGATGGTCAGCACCAGGAATACGTTTAGAAGGTGGTTTGACACATTTGCTCAGTTTAGCTTCCAGGCTTCTTAGCAGCTTGAAGCAGGTGGTTTCTAAGCCTCATATCGGAACTGATACATCCTGAAAACCACCAAGCAGCCCAAGCCTGGCATGCAAACCTTTTAGGCCAAGCTAGAGAAATCTACTCCGAGCTGACAGGGCCCACCTAGCCTGGCAGCAACCCTTGTAAAGCTTTACGCTTCTTGACCCGAAAGCACCCTGCTCCAAAGAGAGTGTCTTCTACACTCGTGCTTGCATAGCTGTGTGCCAGCGAGGCTTCTGACAATGGCTGTTTGAGGTCGGCGGTGTGCCGTTTCTTTTAGCGGGTTTGGGTCTGTCCACAGGTATTCGTATTCCAAGAACAAAGCAACGCAACACATGGCTCGTCTTAGGCCATTCATCTAGATAAGTGCAATCCACCCACAAGTTTCATGCAGGACTGGACTCACTGTGGAGATCCCGCCCTTGTTGTCCCCGCTGCTGGACAGCGAGCCAGAGGCCTCTCGGTTGTCAGGGTTTGTGTTGTTGTACGGTTGACTCTCGGTTGTCGGTAAACTGAATAAAGCTGACCACGTAGAGTTGAGTAAGAGTATGGAATTGCGCAGAATTTTTCGGGGCGGATGAACCTGAACATTCCCTTGCATCCAAGATCCTGAACCCTGGCAGCTACCTGGAGGACCTCTCACCAGACGAAGTGAGCCACCTCTGCTTACTCATCCAGAGCCGGCAGACAGATGTCGACGAGGCAGAAGCCCGAAAACAGATCGCGGTCATCAAGGAGTGGGTGTAGCGTTTAGGATCTGATCTTTTCACTGGGCTGGGGTTAGCAGCTTTCTGGCAAAAGCGTGGCTCTCTTCGTCCCTTCGCTCTGAACCCGGCCGTTTATGAGAAACCATAAATCAAACATGAACCCGCAACTTGCCTCGTTCTGAGGTTAACTTTGGTCTAGAGACCGCGGTTCAGGATTCATGGTTGGCAGATTTGGCAATTCCACAGTCCATAGTTTGCATATTTCTTGCTCTTGTTGATACCTTGCTAAATAAATATGTATATTCAGGTACTTGTATGTCTACGCATCAATTTATGTACACATAGCGACTTACGTGACTATCGTATGCAAGTCCAGGACGAAGCGCGGAAGTCCGACCATTTCGGTGCTGTACACGAGAGCCTGAAATGCCGACATTTCAAGAATGTTGTGCTTTGTCTGCACGATGTTTTGAGGGTGGGGTCGAGGGGCTGGCAGTGGTCCGTAACCAAACACCCACCAAGAAGTGGCTTGGTTCTCAGCTTTCCAGAAGATGCGAAAGAATTTCGGAGTTCACATTGAAAGATCGTCAGATTAAGCGTACCACAGATTTTACACAGCTAGATTTAGGGGCGAGTTGCAGGGGAGCAGTATCAAAGACTGGCACAAAGAAAGTCAATTACTGTTTTGGGGCAGTCTAGCGTTCGAGTCAGATCTGAGTAGTTCAGCCGTCTTGACACTGCTCTTCAATCTTTACGTGTACGGAAGCTGTCAGTGCGGGATTACGGTTCCTTTCTCCGTGTAGGAGATGGCATCCGCGTTACCACAATCTACGGACTTTCTGTTGTTGCCAAGTTGTAGGACAAGTCGACGTCCCGCACGTTTTAGGTAGAGGATCCAAAATATCTTCTGCTGAGGCAGTAGTGTCAATCTGGCACATAACAAGGAAGCACCACGAACCTGGGCTCTCAAAATGCAAAAGTATCTTAAGCCAAATCGTTGTGGCAATGCGCAGCTGCACCTGTAGGGTTGGCTGGGTACCCCTAGCTTTGAATCTAGGAGTCTGCCCCACATATACTTTTGCAAAGATTACAAGCGATCTTCCAGGATCCCTGTTTTCCCGCCTTGCATCTGTCCAAGGTCCATCTGATTTCCAGATTGATGCTCATAGATCAGGACTTGCTCCTAGAGCATTGGCTTCTTGGCATGGATGGAGTATCTTATGCAAGTGAAAGTTGCATTGGCTTCTTCGGAGAGGGGCTGTTTTTTTTTTTATTATGTCTGACTGGAGGCTTTGGTGGTTTTGTTTTGGGCTGGGGGTTGAAGAGTCTTTGCCTCAGGTCGTGTCTGAGTTATTGGGTTTGCAGTTGGGAGGAGGCTGGCTTTTCACGATGGGGTCCAGTTCAGATGGAATCTCCCGTCCCCAGCAAGAAGCCAACTTCTAAAAAGTTCAAGGGATTGCCATCTCCAAGCTTGCCAGTCAAGTCCTCAAGAAAGTCACAGGCTGCCAGCGCTCTACCTAGTGCTCCTTCATGATGAATTCTGAATTCTCATTGCCTTAAACAAACTTCACAACGTGAAAAGTCAAGACTACAAGAACAACGAAGAAACCCTAAATAGTAGTTTCCATTTTCTTTTCCATTATCCCAATATAACCCCTATATTCTATCTACTTAAGGGGGACTTTAGACCCTCGACGGAAACCGAGGTATTGGGCCGAGTTCGGGCTTTTCTTGCCCAGCGCGCCCCTTCAGGAGCTACTGTGTGCTGGATGCAACACTTGACAAAATTTGAATACTAGTATAAACTATTACAAAATGTTTTAAGAATAATAAATGTTGAATATTAGTATAAGCTATTACAAAATATTTTCTAAAAAAATAAATAATTCACATCCGCAGTCCATGGATTCAAGCATCGAACATGGTTTTTAAAGCTATGAAGTGCGGGCATGACATGGGCTGTTCTCCTACACTGGCAACACATATGGTAGCTCCCCAAAAAAGTAGACCCCAAAGTATTGTAGTCCTTATTATGTACCACCAAAATAGTACCCCTAATTTTCTGAAACCCCCATATTATCAAGCCTGACACCTCGAAACAGTTTCGCAACAGTGTCAGAGTCAAGCTTGGGTAGTTACTCCTAAGGCAGGTTTGATTACTGCAGCTTGTGGAAATCATTTGGGTACAGTCCAGAAAATGGACCTTCAAGATGCCAATTTTGAGAACTTTGAATATACGGACCTCCAACAACGGTCCCCTGATTTGGGGAAATCCCAGGCTCACCACTGTTGTCTACAGCAAGGCCCGCTTGGCATCTTTAGCCACTTTGCTACGGAAGACTCCTTCTTTTTTTTTGCGGCGTGCGCGCGTGGCTCGATCCACATCATGGTGCTTCACGTGCTGCTGTAAAACTTTGGCAGATGTTTGGCAGTGGCAATGCGCATGATCGCTGTTTGCAGCTTTCTGCGGCCAATGCGCGTGCATGCAGAATGTGTTTTTTGGGCCCGGGGGTAGGCGTGGACAGCAAGTGAGGCTTCAACTGACTTGAGCCAAGGAAGAGAGGTTTAGGTGTTTCTGGCATCCTCAATTGCGAAGCAACTCATGAAGCAATTCAGTGCTATCATAGCACTGCTATGGTTTAGCAGAGAAAGGTCAGCAAGGGCGACGAGGCCTCCGTGTACGGGAGTTTGGTCAACCATCCCTTTCACATCAAGGACTTGCTTTCAGCTGCAGGTGAGTTCTTCTAGCCAAAAGAACTTCAGTGTGAACCATTTGCAGTGAGAGTCACCCATTTGTCCCGGGAGTCTCACGAGCTGATCCGGGACTTCCTTGATTCCTGCAAAATTTCACAGGTAAGGCTTGTTGTGACAGGCACCACCACAAAAAACGGAGAGACCGTAGTTGCTACAAGTTGCTGAGAGGTGTAGGACAGGGGCTACAACAGTCAGGTCTGGTAGTTCTACGATTTCCTCGAAGAGATGGTGCGGCAAGCCTGGAGAAAAATCTTTGCACAGGGGCACTCTCCCTCCAGTAGTTGGTATTTACATCTTGTCACGTTTGTCCTGGCTCAATAGGGAAGCAACCCGCCATAATGCAGAGCCCAAAAGCCTTGCAAATTGAGGCATACAAATTGAAGCCCCCTGTGCTAACTCTTAGGGTCAAACAGCCTCCGATTGCAGGACTTGATGCTGTTGTCCTATAATGGCGGGCTCATTGGAGTTCCGGACCAGATCTGTTTGACATCCGAGGAAGTGCAGGACTGCATGCCAGAGTTCAGAGTGATTAGCGCCAGGTCAGTCTTGTAGTAATAATAATATTCGTAGTAATAATAATAGTAATAATAGTAATAGTAATAATAATTTTCCATGATCCTTGTTAGCGCGAGGTGGAGCCTCTTGAAAGCTTGCTTTTCAATTCCGCGCTGTCGGCCCTAAAGCCTATGAGATGATCATATGGTGCCATACATATGCAAGACTTCTGTCCCAAATTGTGATGTGGCCAGGTCAAAGGGCCATAATTAAATGAAAGCCATGAAGGCTCATCTTCAATAGGAGAAGATAGGACTACTTGCCGACTGAACATGTCTTTGCGCTTGCATGAGCACACCCAAGCTTGAGTTCCAAGCCCTGCAATAATTCAACGGTAAGGCTCGAACATAGCCCTGAGCATTGGATCCTAGACTATGCAGAAGCTTAACCCGTTGCTTGAGCCATCGAAGTTCCCAAATCCTGCATGTCGCAGTTTTTCGTTCTGAATCCTTTGGAGGCCACTTGGCCGAAGCTCTTGAGGCTGGCATGAGGGATGACTGGTCGTAAACGGATGAGGAACCGATGTTTGGGCTGGGGTGTCTGAAGGCCTCCTTTTGTTTTTCGCTCTACACTCCTGACCCTTCAAAGCTCGGGACACATCATTTGCAGACATGTTGGATATTCGTTGAATCTGATCCTTGCAAAGGAATAGATCTTCAAAGAGCATGCCTCGTGAGAAGCAATTCCCATAGCGGCTACAGGTAGAATAGGAAGATTTGCAGGCTTTGCAGCAGCCGCCCTCCTGCTTAAATCCCTGGCAGACCTCCCTCCGTTCAACTGATTTCAGAATATTAGCAATCTTAAAACTTAAAAGGTTATAGTTCCAGCATTGCTCGTTCCAGTCGCAGAAGGGGAGGATAGCAGAACAACACACAAGACCCGCTAGAGCACTGAGCACCGCAAGAACAATTTTGAATATGATTAAGAAGGAGGGATCGGATCCTCATGAAAGATGAGAGATCATGTTTAGTCATGCGATAGCAGAATCGAGCAATACAGTGGCAGTGTGATGTTTCCGGCAGATCCGTTGGAGAGCTGACTCTTCGCCATATCAACGTCCGAAAAGCTGTCGCTGCCGGGAAGATCTACCAGGCAGTATGCATTCGATTGCGGCGGTTTCTCTAAAACATGGGGGCATGCGGCCCTAGGAACGTATTGGATTATGAGGTGTTTAGAGCCTAGATAGGTCCTGGAGAGGTTCATGTCAGGATTGCATACGGATTGTAGAAAGGGCATCTGAAAGTACGCACACTAGTGGTTGGGGAGCAGGATGAATTGCTTTCAAGATTTGCATGCTGGGGGTCCTTGCAATAAGTTTTGCTTTGTTGGGGTGATGCAGTTCGGGGGTTCTGCGTCTCAGATTGCAAGCTTTGGATTGAAGTTCTAAGATACCCCTGTTTTCTCAATGCAACTGCTTGAAGGTTTCCAGCAGCATGCTGTGACCAGCCTGTTTTGCGGGCATGTTCTGCTCCAGTTGTGTTTCCATTGTACCCCATACTGCAAAAGGATCTGCCCGCGGACGGACTTATCTCTACGATGTGATGCAGGAAGCTCCTCACAGTCACCAAGGGCCAACAGTTTGATATATCAATCAGGTTCCATCCTCCTAACAGGAAGATGTTGACGTGCCAAGGCAAGTTTCCGAAAGTCCAGGAGCCCTAGCTTTTAGCAAAGTTGCATTGCAAGCACCACGCCCTATGCCCACACCTGTGACATAAATTGAATCCTGCTGCCTTGACCGGAGGACTCTGGCAAAGTTAAGCCCACAGCAAAGGACGGGGGGTTCGACTTACTTGATCTAAACACTTGGGGTGCGATTAGGACTTGGCTTTTAAGTTTGACTGACAGCTGTGGTCGTGCTTGAACGCCAGCTCGGGAACTGCCACTAGGAAGCCAGCAGGCTCAGGTTCACCAGCAAGCCTGAGCAGAAGGTCATATCAGGTCATACAGATCTGTCATTCCACTGTTCTTGCGGAATTTCCCATAAGCATGAGGACTAGACCATATTCCTCGAGCCCCAACCCTTCGAGCCCACGCCCAATTATACCACTGCCTGAAGCCCACACCCTAAATTGCAGCACTGTAGCCCTGAGGCCTACAAAAAAGAACAAGGGAGCTTGGCAAGGGTCACCCTGAAAAATGCCTTATGCCGGATAAACAAAACCCTAGAATGCGACATTACATGCTGAACCTGAATCCAAGCTCTACCTGACCTAGCCACTAAGCCCTAGACCCCTAGACCTAAGACCTTTAGCCCTGTCGTGCGTTGGCTCCCCGTGGGCCCGGTTTGCTGTCTCAAGTGCGTGTTGGTGGACCCCTGGAGCATATGGATGTTTCTAAGACATGTCTTTACAAAATCTTCCCTGGTCCTAATGATGTTCAGAGAGCCATGGGGTCTCAGAGGGCACTCCTCGGTTTTGAGAAATCCTGAAATCTTTGTAGCGGCCGTGCTTTATCAGATTTCGATGCTTGGAGCCTGGGGGTAGGCAGGTAGAGATGGAGTGAACAGCACTTAAACTTAGGTTGTTCTGGGAATCAATTTGACTGCGTTTCCGTTGACAATGGTTGTAACAGCATTCAGAAAACACTCAACAACCTTAGATAGGAAAGTAACACATGAATATGCAAACTGGAACCTGGAAAGTCATTGCCCAACAAAGATTTCTGTTTTTCCTTATTGCCAGAAGGTTCGCATAACCAGAGTGGGTGCTGCATCCTAATTCTAAAAGACTTTGCGTTCGTGGCTGCCACTCATGAACATCGCCCGTCGTTCCAGGCCCTCAGAAAACCACCCAATCTATGTAGGCCCTTGTTTCATATTTGCAAATGGCGGTGATACGCCTGTGGCCAGGACGATCCAAAGCACTTTCTGTCTGGTCCGCTGGAGATAGCATTGTTGATAGACATGCTGCTTGATAGCATGCGAGCTTTGACGGATATGAGGTGACCACAGGCTTTCTCTAGACCTGCCTGGTTGATTTCATTCTTCATCCTGGGGAAAGTCATCCTGCAAATTGGCAAGCCTTGAACCACTTTGCATTTTTATTGTTGATGTTTGAGTTACAGTACAACATGTTGCTCATTCGTTGCAAGAGTCCATTCATCAACTTTATCCGCAAAAGCGTGCAACCGATGTATTTTGCCACACACGCTGTTGCTAATGCCTCCAGCATCCCCACAGTTGTGGCCCTACCCTAACGTTTACATCACTTGCGGGACATGGGGTACAGGTTCAGAGGATATTGAATTTGGGAAGCCTCGGGTTGTCTCTTTGGCCCCAGAGTAAGGCATTCTGAGGTGTTCACCAGCATTCCTGTCGGAACCAGTCACCAGTTCGGGACTACTTATGGCGAAGCATGCTGTGCCAGAAAAGCCCATATGGTAGGTTGTAAAAATTATGGTGCCTTGTTGGGTCCAAATATGTGCGTCGACCCATGTTACTGGTATCCTAAAAAGGCGCCCCCCATTTTGACAAGCCTCCACAGAACTCCGCAACTCAACACATCGAATAGAGACCTCGCAGAAAAACAAGAAAAAACGCCCAGCAGCAGCTACCGTCAAGCTAGCTACAGCTTGTACGAACAACCTTGCATAACCCTCCTGCAGTGTTTTGCATCTCATGCTTCGTTTTGGCCTCATGACTTGAGGTTGCATTCGCATGAGAAGATGAAGAATCGCTTTGCAAGCCCATTGGCGATGATGATCTCAATGGCCTCTTGAACTGTTGAGACAGGCTTTCAAAGCTAAATTCATCAGCAGGCTTTTGACGTCTTTAGCGTTCCATTTACAGATGTTCGAAGCAACCCGGTTGCAAATTCATCCGTCCTTGTACCCCAACTCCTGCAAACTCAAAGATGCCAATCTTCCAAATAGAGCCCCGCTTACTGTCGCAGGGTTGAGGGCAGCTGAATAGGGGATTCTGTAGGGGACTATTATAGGGAGTATTAAGGGGGATACTCAAGAAAACTTGCAGGTCAAGCACGCCCAAGTGCACGGTCGCCTCTGGGACGAGGACCAGCCGGGAGGCATCCTGACAGCAAGCCGCAAGCCAGCGTCTTCTCTTTGAGGCATGTCTTTGTCATGCAAAGGTTGTTGTTGTTGTTGTTGCTGTTCTAAAGGGCATCTGAGGTTGGTTTGCTGTTTTTGGTTTCCTCTCCTGAAGTCTTGAATAGGTTTGTGCAAGTCTGACTTGTCGCAGTTTTCAACATGTTGTGTTTCGTTGTGACCACACTTGACATCCAGTATTGCATTATTAGGTTGCATAGGTTGCAGATGCAGCGGCCCAGGATTCAGACCGCATCAAAGTAAAGCGCAGAGTTACTGTGCTCGCGGCAGCCGGAAATCAAACATGTGCTGCATCTCAATGGCTGTGCTCTAACCGCGCACCCTCATCATCCCGTCGAGCATCCCTGGACCAACGGACGAGTCTTTGTGCAAGCTCTGAAGAATCAGTTATCATGTTGCCTACGGTTAAGTGGATCTCTGTAGATCATCTCCGAAACGCGTTTGCTGCCGGTTCAAATGTCCCTGGCAGTCGCCAGACCCTCAACCAAAGATTTGAGATCCCAAGCTGCAAGCTTCTCAGCTCACAGCGTTTGTATCAGAACGGATGGAGCCCTAGAAGGCTGCGAAGGAAGGTGTGGAGCTTCTAACCTTGCACCCGGCCCGCCCCCTAAAATTTGAACTCATGAAGGGCGGATAGATGGTTTGAGGCGAAGATGCAGCTTCGCCTAAGCCAGCTGCCGGATGATGGGTGGACCAAGGGCCTCTGAGCCGTAAATGGGTTTCATAATCGCGTCGCGGGGCTCAGGTAGGAGGTCTGTATGGCATGGGGGCTGGAATGTATCTGGGTAGATGCGCGTGCTGGTTTCAAATGGTCCTGGATGCTCTTGCTCAGATAACACACCCGGGTCAGGGACCATTTTTGATTTGTAGAACATACGTCCCTTCCGCAAGAGGCTTCCTGCCAAGCTAGCATGCCCAAAGCTACATATGCATGAGAGCCTCAAAACCCTGTTGTTTATGCAAGAGTACTGCAGTAAGCTCCTTGGGCTGCTGAGTTTGGTAGGTCCCAGGCAAATCAATAAACTATCAAGTCGGTGGAAGGCTGACTGTAGTTTCTACGGCGGCGGCCTGCTGAACAACTGAAGGACGGAGGCCTTTCTAAGCAACAGACCGTGCGCTGAGCATCTTGGCCACCCAGTCTGTCAAATTTTCTTCATCACCTGGATGCCAGGTGCGGGCTTCCGAAAGACAGGAAGCTTGCTTACAAAAAATGCCGTTGTTTTGGGCAAGCGACATGCGAGTAGTACTTGCAGATCGTATTCGAGTTAATTTTCCATGACGAGTGACATTGCAGGTTCTTGTTGCGGATCCTAGCACGGCGCAGTCTGACCAGACTGAACATAATCGCCTAGGAGTTGGACTTCCGTTTACGGACAGCACCATATATTAATTGTCTGAGCCTCGTACCAGGAAATGAGGAAACATCTTTGGCAGTGCTGGAATACCTTAGAGCAGGCGGTTCAGGCATCAGGGTATGTGAGGCAATGCGACGATTTCAACTTTATGCATGCTCTCAATTACGGAAAAAGCGCAGTTTTATACTCTTCTTCCTCTACTCAACTCCATAAAAGCCAGCGTCCCCGTGCTGCCAAAAAATGGCACCGGGACGAGGCGGGGGCTTTTGACTTCGAACGTTTGGTGTGATCAAGTTTACCCAGCTTCTGCAAGTATAGTGATCATCAAAGACAATTTGGATGCAGACGAGGTTGCAAATAAGCAGCGTTCCGTTTGCTAATCATTGTAGCCGAGAGTATGGTGCAGTCCTACTCCTTTCAGTTCTCAGCTCTAAGGCCCACATCCAAAGGCTATGTCTGCATCCAAAAGAACATTGTGAAATGCCTCGAAGCCTTCAGCCCCACATGCAGCGTCATAATCGTGCTCGATGGCTCCAGAGACCTGCAAAGCAGCTGAAACTGGACGCCGGCAGCAAGCAGACGGGTTGGGACTGGTCGCCAAGACTCAGATTGAAGAAAGTCTTCGAGACTTCTCTCACAGACACTATTAAAACTCCTCTACACACCAGCTACTGTAGTAACTGGAGCAGATGGTCATCTTTCAGTGAATGCCCTGCTCAGGATGCATATGTCTGTCTGTGCTAAGAGCGGAAATTTGTTGCTGTCATAAGTACGTTGAATCTCTCGGGATAGGAAGAGAAACCTGGAAGACAACCGGACACACTATCCAAAGCAGCAGACCTTGAGCTATGAAATTTCAGCTGTGAACCCAGAGCACTTCAGTGCAGACTCTGAATCCCAGTTAGCCCGAGCCCTAACTCCAGACCGCCCCCCCCAAAAGTGGGGAGGGTGGTGGCTGCTGGGTAATGCGCGGTCCAAAGCAGTTGTGGCCCGGCAGCTCCGCAGATTGAACCGTAAAAAGGCTGCAAGCACCGCAGCGGGGCAGGGATTGTAGCAGGTTTCAGGTTCATGCTTCAGATTTTCAACATTGGGTTCAAGGTTTTTGGTTCCACAGTGCTTTGGGAAAGTGCAAGGGAAGCCCATAGGGCTCAGGCAAACATCAGGGCCTGGTTTCAGACCGCGGCACTATCAGGATGGACAATAGGACTCTTTCTCAGACGATGTGCTGAAGACTGTGTAGTTTTAGAACCATGACACACTAGTATCGATGCTCTTTTGCTTGTACGCTCCGCAGTGTTAGTTATCTGAGATCTGACGTTACTCACAGAAAGGCAGAACTATTGACGGACAGCCCTGAATCAAGAGAATCTTGGGGTTCTTCATCTTCACAAGTATGTTATACCATTGTATACCGCCAGGCTAGTGTGCAAAGAGTCAGGAGTACCCCAAGTTCTCACAGAACACTCTGAAGGCACGTATCCCTCAACAGTAAGCCCGGAAGCCAGCGCCCAGTTGGGCCCTTGATGCCATCAGCGGGCATACACTCAGTCGCCGATGCAGGTTGGGGTCCGTACCCATGTATCAAAGATGCGGTTGTACTCGGAGTCTAGAGTTTGCAAGAGGTCCTGTGAGATTGCCAAGTTCCAGCAAGAAGATGCAGAAGCCGCAGAGTGTCAGGCCGCGATGGTTTGCGCGTGGCTGGTGCTGATGCCGTACACCTGGCGGAGCTGGATCCTCTGCAGCAACAGCAGATCAACCAGGCTCATGAGTGTTGAGCGTCCAGACCAAGTTGCATTTTCCTGAGAGGAGCAGCGATGCAGAAAGCAGTAGGCGTCTTGGTGTGTGGGCTTTCTGGATTCTAGCCCGCGACCTGGAATACCAGTCTCCAATTGGAGTATAGAGGCAAAGTAGCCTTCTGGCCTTGGGAACGTGATATCTGGTCGCACGGCCGTGGTGGCGGGACAACCAAAGCAGCAGAGAGGCAGGAAGAGCCATTATGGATTAGGAAACCTCCCCACCCATCGAATCATGCATATTTCCCCTAATATAGACTGGTTGTAGAAGTCCCTCACGATATACAGATAACGGAACCCTTTTTGGCGCCCTTATTCGGTGTATCTTACAACTTCCTGCCGTCTTGCCTGTGAACGTGTCGGATCAAGCTTATTGGGGCACTGCCGGAACAGCTAGTCGCTTGTCCTATCTGAAAGGATGCCACGCATGTTGAACTCCCGTACCCAAAGGTAAACCTAAAACTTGCAACGCCGAATCTCCAACCCCAAACCTTTAACACCCAAACCTTTAACGCCCAACCTTTAACACCCAACCTGTAACCCCAAGAGGAGCAAGCCCTGAGCCCTCCGTGGAGGTGCTACAGCCCCGGCCCGGCCTCCGTGCGGAGCGGGGAGGGGGCTCCGTGCAGGCCTGGGACCCCTGGGTGCTTCTGACTTGATCTAAAGTCCTAACTCCTTGAAGGGGGATTATATAGAGGATGATATAAGGGAGCATAATAGGGGTTATTCAGACAAGTAGGAGTTTAGACTATAGCTCACTTGATGGTGCTTAAGTGCGAGTGGAAAAGAAAATGGTGGCTCAGAGTTTAAGCTGCTTCATTACGAGAGAGTGGAGGAGTTAATGAAGAGAACATTCTTCATTCTGGGGGGAGCATAACGCTAGAGATCCACCTTCCCACTCACCTTTAGATCCCCCTTTAGGAGGGCATTTAGATGTTTGGATGGGTGGAGGGAACGAAGTCATCTGGGAGAGAGGGCTTACAGAGGGATCAATTGACGTTTTGAGCATATTTGCGCTTCGTAGTATAAGAACACCGAAGCTTAAACTTCCCGCGGCAAGGCTGTAGAGTGCAAGTAGAAGTCCTGACACCAAGCTTGGATACCGCAAGTTCAAGTCCAGAACAAGGGATCTGAGACTCTCATGACTTGGCGGGAATCATTTTTGTTGATTATAACCTGTGACAGTACTCACATGACTGACATACACGCAAACATCTCCAACATCTTTTTGTACAAAACGTGAAACGTGGTCGGCTTGCTTTTGACAATTCCGCTCTGTGAGGCACTGACGGTGGAGGACCAACTCTCTGAGCGGCAGTTGTTGTATCAGCCTAGGTGCAGATAGAGTTGCTTATTTTGAGGAGCCCTTGCAACCTCCTAGAAATGATCACCTGCAGCTCTGAAGGTTGCAATGCTTGAAGGTTGCGAGATTTCATGGAAAGGTGAGAGTAGAGGGGGTTGACTCTTTCAAGAACTTGCGCCGATTTTGAACACACTGCACCCTAAGACTGGACACAGAGTCTGCAATGGATAGAGGAGCACCGAAAGCTGGCGCTCGAGTCGTTGAAGCCCGGCAGGTATGGGATTCTGTCCTCCGGAATGAGGCTCTTGAATGCCAAGGGGCTCAGAGAAGTGAATGGATCTATCAAAGCATTCCGTCAGCTTTCACAGATTGGTGCCCAGCTGGCAAAAATTCTTGCATGTACTTTTTTTGGCTATGCCAGCCTCTGAATTGCATGTGCACTCTTGGCTGCGCACTGTGGAGATCATGGTTCCGTTGCGGTTGCAAGAAACAGCACGCACTCTTTAATTGCTCCTCCTCTCTCTTGACATGTGTCAGGTACCTGCACGCATACCCAGAAAAAAACAGAAAGAGAATCTACGTGAGCGACAAGGGGGTACAAAAGATTAGGAACCTGCTTGCGAGATCCTCTAGCGGCTCAAGCGAACATGTTTAGATTCTTGCATATTTCCCTTCCCCTGTCAATGCGCGGCAATGGATAGTTATACGCTGGTTGCTATCTAGCCGAACACAATTCAGCTTCCTTGACGCTAAGACCGTATTTCCTCCACGCGGTCGCACATCATCTCTACCGGAATCCCAATGTATTACCCGAACAGCCTCACTGTTGAGAGCCTCTTCTGTTAGAGCGGGGAGTTCAGGCAGCGCTAAGACCACAAAGCCAAGGAAGACGACAACTTCTCCGTGAAGTCCTAAAGCAGGAGCAAAGAAAAAACCTGGAGGAGTTCCTTGGCCATAGATGTCTTGCATGTTGGGTTTAGCTTTGACTTCGCGTTTGGCATTGCCTCATGTGGAGAATTTGGACCGACTTGAGCAGCCCATTGAGGAACCCCAAATCAATGAGATATTGTCGCGTGTATTTCTGTCGGACATACTATTTACCGCCCGCCACACTTGGAGCCGGCTTAGTCCTGTTGCCATGTATGTGGATTATATAGGGATTATGTTCACTTAACGAGTCGCCTGCACTGGCTCCAGTCCCTGTGCTGGACCATCTTGTCTCCTCCACGATGCAGAGGGTTGTGCCTTTGAAGTTCACATGTGCCACATGCTGGCCAGTAAAGCTCAGTCTGGAAAGACAATCTCGAAGGGCTTTCAGCCCTCGAGCGTGCTGAAACTTGAATTTGGCTCCCCAGGGCGTCAGAACATCCCTTCATTATGTAGGTAGAGACGGAAGCATGGATCATTAGGGCACTATCAGCAAAATCTCACCTAGCCTTTCGATTTGGGTTTGCTGAGGCTGATTGTAATCCTCATCACGCTGCACGCGCGTCGGGTGTGTTCAGCCGCCTACGCATTGCGTTTCTCGCAGCCCTTTCTGATGCAAGAGCAGTTGAGAGCCGTCTCAAGTATTTGAGACGCGCATGTATTGTATAGCTGCTGTTTGTGCGTTGCCTATTGTTCTTGCTCCATCTTCTGCAGCATCTGTTTACATGACCTGTTGAAACTGTGTCTAATGTCGTACAAGGTGTGGAGCAAAAACAGCAGTTATGCCGTCCAGCAAACGCAGGAGCTGCAGTCGCAGAAGCGGTTGCGCTTTGTAGTGTGGTAAATCTTGCCGCAGTTCCACACGTACAACAGTGCAGAGCGTGCCAGCGCAGTTTGTCGTTGGCGGCGGTCCGTGCAAAAGTACTTGTGCATGCGGTTGCTTGTTGAATGGGGGTGCCAGTCTGCAGAGCAGCATCGGCTGTCAGACAGCTCGGCAACCATCCATGAATGCTGCACTTGCAGGCTGCCTTGGAAACCGCATATTCAGCACAGTCTAAGCTGTCGTGATCTCATCTTATCTCACGCCCCAATCCTTTGATGAAGAATCTTTTCTTCCCGTAGCTTAAAGCTTCAAATGAAAGCTGCAGCCGCTATTGCAGGCCAAGGGCTCCTACGCAACACAATGGAGCGAAGTGCTTGACGAGGAGGACTCCTCAAAACCACTGGGCGGCTTCCAAAATCTGCGGATCCGGCATGTGGCAAACAATTGCCCTAGTGGGCCACGGGCACTTGCCAACAATGCACGGATTTCGCCGCTGACAAGGATGCTTGAAATCCAATCCTCAGTAATTATGATCTCAAAATGTCACCGGGTCCATTAAGCTCCCAGAAGGTTTTGAAACCACCATAGACCCTAAACCCTGAACTATTTTCTGCTCCATATTCCCTCTGTTACTCCTAATAAACCCTAAGCCCTAAACCCTTAACCTTAAACCCTAAACCCTAAACCCTTGACCCTCAACCCTAAACCCTAAACTAGCCTATGTATCCCCACCACGGGAAGGAACCCCAGCCGATCCGCCACTGCGAGACTTCGGCCGAGGCCTCTTAGCCTCGAGAGTTGTACCTTTTTTCATTTCTTTGATCATCGCTATTATTGGTCTTATCGCTATCTGAGCTGTAGTCTAAACTCCTTAAAGGGGGGATATATGGGGGATTATATAGGGGACTACTATACGGGGTATTAAGGGGGATGCTAGGAGTTTAGATTACGGCTCAAATTTGTTGCTAGATTAATTCGTACGATAAGTATAACCATAACTTTAGTACTCACTTGGGCTCAGTGGGAATAAGGGAGCGTATTCTATAGAATTTATATAGGGATTACTTTTCCTCATCGCCTATGACCCACCAGAAAGATCATGACCATCGCAACTAGGCCACTAGTACAGTTATCTCTGAGTACTACTAATTGTATCGGCATTCCTATTAGTTTCTTGCTACTAATTAGTATTTGCCAATGCAATTTTTCTGAATGGTAAGTCACTCAGAAATGGTACTTTCCCAAAATAAGGGGACCCCAACATAGACCCCAATATACTATAATCCTTAATATTGGGACCCCTAAAAAGGTACCCCTAATTTTCGGAAACCCCCAAATCTTCCAGAGTAACAAAACAGTCTGCATGGTAGAGCTTTGTTGAGAGGCCAAGCAACAACCCGAACCCAGACCATGCCTGACGAAGTTGACAACGTCCTCTCAAGCCCCCCTGAATTCCCCCGCTTGAACAGGGGAGCTTCCATGAATAGGGACCACAATATAAACCCCAAAATAGTTTACCCCAAAATAGTTTATTCTTCATTATGGGGACCCGCCAAAAGGTACCCCTCATTTTAGGAAAGCTCTCACACGAGTCCTGCACGTGTAGGCTGCCAGTGCCAGCTATCCCTCATGCGAAGAGGCGGCCGAAGTCAGGCCGGCCATTGATACTGGTACAACAGGAATCAAAGAGGACCCTAGGAAGGAGCCGCATTTGGGAGGAAAATAGCTGAGATCACTATAGATTTCTCATCATCGGAGGAGGCTTCATGACACAGCTTTGACTGTAAATTATCTTCAAGCTCCATTTTGCGATGTGTTTTTCGTTGTGGACCTCATGAGTAGTTGAGGACTTGGCATGGACGCTCGTCAGAGTTATCTCGACTCCAACTTGACTACTCCTGTGGATGAAAATCCACCCCTCACTCCTTGGCCGCAGATCACAACTGCCGAGCAGGGGCTCTTGGCTTGAAGGTCAGTTGTCCCGCCACTTGTGAGGACCAATATTTGTGTTTAGAATGCTCAGCAGGGTTTGTGATTAGGTTTTTGCAATCTGGCTTCATTTGTTGTCTGGGTGTGTCTGATGTTTCGTTGATTTTGGAACGCAGATCACGCAAACCACACCGCTTGAACTTCAGAGCTGAATTCTCGCAGCAGGAGTAGATGGAAGAATGCTGCAGCCTCGGAGTTTGGGGTGCGGGTTTGAGGTGAATCAGCCTGGGCTTGAGGGCGATCTTGAAATTGAGGTCCATTTTCTTTAGCACTCTTGCAAGCCTTGTTCAGACATGTGCAGAACTGAAGGAAATTTCACCAGAAGCCGAAAGCCCCTGCTTCAAGGTCATCATGATTTCGCATGTTGGACGGTTACCCAAACTGCCAAACTGTGAGCTGTCAGGCATCTATCCAGGGTTCATTTGGGTACCCTGCTTACCAGAAAGGAAGCTCTATTCAACATACATCCTACATCCATGCACCTGGGTGCCGCAGCCAAAGGGGAAGCCTCGCAACAAACTCCGCACATGAAGGCTTCATGCACCTTGAAGGCCTAGTCATGTGGGCTCAGTCAACGGACACCCCTAGTCTGGAGAACCGCAAGCAGCTTCTTGGCGACTTTTGCTAATGTTTTCAGGCGGTTCCCAATGCCTTTCCTTTGGTTCCCAAGAATACTGCGAATTAAGAATTCAAAAAGAAGATTGATCTTCAGGCGTTGCAGCACCTAGACGTTGGTGAGTTCTATGCGCGACGCTCAGCCCCCATGTTATGTACGGTTGAGATGCTTCGTGGTGAGGCCTTGGGAACCGGCACGGATTCATTCAGTCAATGTGGCTCAGGGGCCATTGAGGCCACTTGAGAAAGAAGGGAGTCTGAATACTGTGGCATGCGCAGCGTTGGTCCTCTGTGGTTGTGCGCCTCACATGTTCGAAATCAAATCCAGGACTGTAAAGAGGTTTTTGGGCTGTGGAAAAATCCGCAGCCAAAAACAACAAATAGTGGTTCCAGGCTCGTGCCCATGCTGCTGGCTACACCCTGGGCCCAGCCTTCCGCACTGTCCGTCAGCTGGCGCTCGGTGAAGACCGGCTCCTGGCGGTGCTGAAAGCAGAGGCCAGAGCTACCCCTGTAGCCTCCTTGCATTCGTCCCCATACAGTATATAACCCCAATATAACCCCCATAATCCTTATACAACCGATTATAGTAACGTCTAGATGGTCTTTGGAGCAGATTGCACTAAACGAAGCTATGAGCTCAGGCAGCCTTGTCGAGTCGCCTATGCTAAAAACGCTTCTCCCACAAGACCAGCAGCCGTGTGAGGAGGATGGTTTTCATCACCACTTTTGGCTTCATCCCGGCGTGGTAGATGGCGCAATTCAGTTGGCAGGCCACCTACTCCACAGGTGAGTTTGTATCTGCGTAAGGTTTGGAGTTTGTGCCTTTGTTATTTCCTGCATGCCTCGAGAGCGTGGTCTTGTCTTTGAGTAGGGCGCCCAAATGTACTTGGACGGCGAGACCATTTCGGAGGGCTGTTGAGTTTAATTCGTTGGACTTGTGCTGGTTTGTGTAGGTTTCGAAACTTGCAGTTCCACGCAGGTATTCTGCACCGTGTTGCACGTTACATGCCTTCACTGTTTGCCACATTTGATAGGTCGTACTTTTTTTGTACCTCTGTAATCTCCAAGACAGAGCAAAGCGCGCTAAGCAGTGATCGCAGCTGTGCTGGTCGCGCGTCAGAGGCTAGAAAGGCATCGGCTGATCAGGATGGAAGTCTGCCCAAATTGTTGGGCCAAGAACCCTGCAGGGTTACTGGCGCTTAGGGGGAAGCAGACCCCTAAACAATCCCTATATATTCTCAATATGATTATTCCTATTTGCCCCCACTCTGTAATAGTTGGATAATACTTTCAATATCGTTACAGACTGGTACAGGGTGGAGGCCGTACCCAACATGAAGCCTAAACCAAAAACCTTAAATTGTAGTTTCCATTTTCTTTCCATCATCCCTATGTACCCCCTAAAAATTCCAATATAGCCCCTATATAACCCTTATATAACCCCAATATCACCCCTATATAACCCCCATATAACCCCTATAAAACCCCAATATAGCCCCCATAAAACCCCTATAGCAACATATGGCAACCTTGAAGGCTTGGCTCCCCATGGCTTCTGGGCGCACGAAGTGGAGGTTGGGGGGCTGGACCTTACGCTTAACCCACAGGGTTTAGGGTTTGGGTTCCTTTCAGGGGTATTTTGGATAGTTATATAGGGATGGGATGGAACATTAAATGGAGAATTGTGTATCGCACAGTGGTGTACAGAGTGTTTAAACTCCAGCTTCAGAGGCTGGACCATAAAGATCCATAAAGATCCAAACCATTATATCCTGAGCTGCTTGGTACTCTGTGCCTATTACATGCAAGCAAGCAGTCGTGGGTCTGAGTTCAAGTCACCTTCATCTGTGAGCAATGCGCAGTTCTTTCCCAAATCTTTGACTCCAAGCTGCTCGCCATGGATACGTGACTTGCTGTGACTGCTCGCAACAGTAGCTGCCGAATCCTGAAGCCTCAGCTGAGCTTGGGCAGCAGAGGCGCTTCAAAGAAAAAACAAACTTCAAAATTTCCACAGTAGCAGAAGCTGCTGAAGGCCTCCTTTGTCCAGTAGGGGCAGTCCGCGTCGCTGTCAGCAACGATCCGTTGCCGCCTCTACATAGCGCCAAAAATGCCACCAGAAGCAGATCTTTTTTTTTGCCAATGATGATTGTGACATAGATGATTGCTGTAGCATGCGTTCATGCGAATTGCTCGAAGTGTGGGATCCCGAGGCGCCAAGAAGAACAAATTTACGGGCAAGTGTTTGCCTTTCCCCTCACTGCTTCTCGTCAGGAGCTGCCCTCCATCAAGGCCAGCGAAGTAGCAGCTGGAACAAGAGCACCGATTAGTCAGCGCAGCTCAGGTTGAAGTTGGCGGCAGGTTTCTGTCGCGTGTCCTAGAAGAAATTGAAGGATCAGTTGTTATCTTTCTTCACTTTCTTTTTGCAGACGACCGGCTTGCTCAGAAACCACTGCAAATCATGCAGACGTGTACTTGCTTGTGTTAAGCCCATGCACTCCAATCATGAAGTTGCTCTCTAGACTTTCTCCATCACGAACGGGTCCTTCACGTTTGTTGCATGCTTTGGAACCTCCTCAGTGCAGAGTGTAGGGGCATCTGCATGGGACTTCGGTCATGGGGTTGCAATTCCGTCTTTGCTCAATTGAAGCGTGCTCAGAGTGTTCTGATGTGCCGAATGAACAGCCACGCGGTTCACATTGAATAAATCCTTCGATTTAATTGTCTGCAGAGCCCTTCCGACAGAGAAACGTGAGAAGTTGAACCACCTTCTGTCGCTTCACAGACGCATTTCTTGTTGTTCTGGCAAGCTTACTGTGAAGTTTACACGCTAGCACAGAACCCCTCCAACTTTCAATGCCCCAAGCCCGAGTTTGAGGTGTGCCCCAGGCTACCCCACAACACACGCTCCTGACAAATTGAAAGACAACGTGATTGATACCAGGGTATGTCACAGGGCACACACGGCTTATACGCGCCTGCATGTCAATCAGCAAAAGCAGATAAGACATCATGGTAACACCATGGAAGTGGTATAGCCTGACAAGCATCACAAGCTTGATGCACTATTATGAACTTGTGACACTTGTCATGACATTGGTGCAAGGTGCCTGTCTCGGTACGATCTGCACAATTGGCGCTGCTGGCGTCCCAGGGCTTGGCTGTGTGGATCACAGACTCCATGTTTTCGAGGAAGAACAGGCTGAGCTGGGGATTGTGCATTCAGAGCTTGAGCTCGGGCACAGAGTTTGCGCGTTGAAGCGAAGCAAGATGCTTGTGCTTTCATCAGAGTTCACAAAATCTAGTGGTTCAATTCTAGGGTCCAAGTTGGCATTCTGGGGAATGAGTTGAAGAAGCAGCAAGGGCAAGCAAGGCCCCACCCGCGCCCTGCTCCTGGCCAGTGTCCGCAATGGCACGGCCCCAGCTGTGCCTGGGCCTCGGTTTGCGAGCCTAAGGTGCTTTTAGGTGGTATGGCTGGTATGGGTCATGTCCTGCGAAATCCTGGCACCACCTTTGTCCTGTAGTTCGAAGAGGTCTGGGCCAAAAGGGAGGGTTGCATTTCAGAAGATGTGTCCAGCCAGCATTGCCAAGCTTCTGGTGGACTTTGATGTGAATCCTCGTCAACACGAGAGTTGCCATGTTGTAGGTGGCTGGGTTATGCCGCAAGACACCTCATGATCCTGAATGGAACGTATTTTTGGAGCAGGCATTGCTTGCTGGCTCGAGCAGGGTTCCTTGGATTTCAAGGTGGTCACCTCTGACGATGCAAAGATCGGAATGGTTCGGAAGTTTGTAACAATTAGCCTTGGACAACAGCTCGTCAATGAGCAGAAGCTACATCTTGAAAGCTTAATTTGAGTTCCTTAAATCCCTCTATTTCCCCAGTTTCCATTTCATTGTCCATTTGTAGGGGGATAATATAGTAACTTCATATTACCCCCAATATACACCTGAATATAATGTAGTCGTTTCCATTTTCTTTTCCATTATCCCTATATAGCCCCTATTTATACCCTATAATCCCTATATAACCCCTATATAATCCCTGTAGTTTCCATCTTATTTTCCACTATCCCTATATAGCCCCTATATTACCTTATCAAACTTCATCAGAACCCTGTGGAGTTGGTGGTGCCATGAGCCAAGCGGCCTTCCGAGCAGATGGCCGTCGCAAGAAGCGAAGGTCTGCTGGACTTCTGTTGGGGTTATATAGGGGTATAAACTAGGGATATAATATAGGGAGAATGGAAAAGAATATGGAAACTATTATTTAGGGTTTAGGAAGGGCGGCAAGCAGCTCCCAATTTGTGATAGTGAGGCAGTTGATCTTTAGGATATTCCGTTGTGGGGCGTGTTGAACCCTTGGAGATGACAGAACCTGCCAACGAAGAGTAGGCCTGAACCTACACTCTAAACCCTTCGCTCAATTTTGGAGCCTTCGAAGAAAAGCCCCAAAATGGCTTGGTGCCCGACTCCAAACAGAAGCTCGGATCCAGGAGTTTCGCAGCTGCAGCTTTGGCAGGCTTCTCATGGACGTATACGCCAGCGTATGCAGGATGGTCCAAACTGTTCCAGGTTTGAGAAGGGACGGTTTGGGACTCGGTATGACTTGCTTGATTCATGCTTCTTATGTAGATAGCTGTATCACACGTTGTCCGTGATGGGGTTGGTGGAAGGCTTGTAGGAGTTGGCTCCACGGCTACCATGGCTTGATGCCTTGTGGTACACTGCAAACTTCTGTAACTCCTAGGACTCCAGGGTATGGGGTATGTTAGCCGGTGCCAGATTTCCTCCATCCAGTGTGCCTGGATGAGGACCTGAGAGCTTGCTGGCGTTACGCAGGAAGTTCTTCCAGGCACAAGCCCTGGATGTGCTGCCAAAGCCAGGTGGGACTTGGAATGAGCGCGTGTAGAGCTTAGAGGTTGGGATCAGAATCATGGCTTGGAGTTCAGGAATCGTTGTTTGGGGGACTCACGACTTGGGGTTTTGGAGGGTGCCTTGCAATTTTGGGTGCTTGGTTGCGGAGGATCCCATGCTAAAGGTAAAGAGGTCCCCCTTGCTACCAAGCTAGGTGTGTTGGCTCCATGGACAGACGTCGAGTGCCTTGTCCTTGTAGCAATGGTGCGTCATGAGTAGCCACGTGCTTGGATGATCTTCTGCATGAAGTGGGTGGCTGTGTCGGTGCGGAGCAACATGTTCCAGCCAGATGTCATGCCTTTATTTTTCCTAAAGCTGTGTGGCAATGAGAAATCGCTGGGGCACAGAGGGAACAGGCTTGCAGGTTTCCAAAGGCCCTCCTCGCCGAGGCGTGTTTTCACAATTGTGCCCCACCAGTTGCGGCGAGACGTTGAGCAGTTGGAGTACCTAGCGTCAAAGGAGGCGTCAGCGGCTCTTGGCGGTTGGCAGTTTCCCTCCTTTGGATCCTAAGCCTGGCAGAACTGCGGATTTCTATGTTTGCTTGATAGATTTGTGAGGATCTGTGAGCCAGCAATCATGTGTCGCTTCTGGCAGCAAGCATCCAAGCAGGACTTGCTCCGACAGCTCATTATCAGGACCTTGTCTTAGGATGTCCTCGGATACCGTGCCAGCACCCTGCAAGGTGCTCGGCCCGGAGCTCCAGCATTTCCTACAAGAGCTGGCACTGCCGGAGTACCGTGGCTCGCTTGCTTTGAAATTGAATGGAATCATAAAGCTTTTAGAAGGGTTTCAATAAGCATCTTCGTAGCCCCCCGAACCCTCCGTTTCAACTGCAAAGCTTAGGCCCAGAACGGAAGCCTGAAGCACAAAATCCAAGGGCGGCTGCTCCTTCACGTTCTGGTGGCAACAGCGGGCCGAGATGCCTTTATCGAAACACATCCGCAGCCGCAGCGGCTTTGCTTACATTTCTTTGGTCAGCCTGCTAGGGCGTCTAAATTCCGGGCAATGTTTGTGGCATCTAGCTGTGTATGACCTTGCACGTGGGAGAGGTGGCTCAGTTCTATATGCTGGCAATTAGTCTGAGTTAGCGTTGTTCTATCCTTCTGTTGTTGAAGAGTGTATCAGACGGTCCTGGTCCTTCTGGTGTTTTCGCCTAGGCTTCCGCGTAGCATCGGGATGATCCCAGGGAAGAGCAACTGCTTTCCTCCACACCCGAACAAAAGAAAGGTGTCTCAGTATGATCAGTCCTGCTTTTGAGATTGTTATCGTTCTAGTACGATAGCAGTTTGCAAATTCGACTTGTGCCATCAGAACCATTTGGCAAGCTGTGAGGTTGAAACAAAACACCAGATCTCGCTGGCCTAGAATGTCTGTACCCTGCCATCCTAAAAGCAGTTCCACAAAGAACCTAATTCTGCTTCAAACTTTAAAGTCGCAAAGCCATATCCCTGCTTGTCTGGCTGGCTGCCGACTGCAGTGAATAGAAGGCTGCAACCCCTCTCGAGGACTCTTGAACCATGAGTAATCCTCGCACTCTACAGTCAGACACCGCATTCCCAAGTCTGAGTCTGCACCACTGCAGGTTTGCGTTGTACTTCGCCCTGCAGGGGCGGGCTCTGCATGTGCATCTAAGCTGATGTGCGGCTTTCTCTGAGTTGGGTACATGGCAAGGCTTCGATTGCAGTGCTTGTGTGGGCTTGCTGTGGTCTCCTTTGTCATTGTAGATGGTGGCCATACTTTTGACAATAATCATGCATTGTTGGAGTAAAGGATGGCTCAGCCCTGACCCTGCTCGCTTTGTTGGCCTATTGGCCCAGACAGACTACACTTTCACCCTTATAAGACAGTTTAGCCCTAAACATAAATCGTGAAACTTGAGGCCTGAAACCCTAAACCCTAAAGCCCTAAACCCTAACAACTTTAACCCTAAACCGGGTCCCTCAGGCACGCCGGCCACCGCATCCCTGGTGCCACGGTAGCCGCAGATTTGAAGCCCTGGGGCTGCACCAGAAAACTGGGCCATTGTTGTATCCTGGTGTTTAGGGGTTAGGGTTTAGAGTTTAGGGGTTAGGGTGTAGGGTTATTTTGGGATTATATAGGGGTAATGGAAAAGAAAATGGAAGCTACTATTTCGGGTTTAGAGAGCTTCGGGATAATTACTAAGAGCGGAGAACCAAAGGGAAAAGAACATGGAACATTACATGGGTTCTATGGATTATAGTATCTTGGGTGTATATTGGAAACTACCCTTTATTCATATGCCGAAACCCAAGAAGTAGTCTACAATTAGCAATGAAAGTTCTTGGTATTCCAAGCAGGAACAGGAAAAGTTGCAGAGATGCTCCTCGCTTCGAGCCGAAGGTTGCGATGAGTTTAGGGTGCCCAAAACTTGAGATATCCTGGCAATGCTAGGGGAAACAAAAGAGACAGAAAGGAGATTACGAGGGTCCCTTCCTCGGGTTTTGATAGATGTTACCTTGAGCCGGATGAACAGTTCCAATTCAGGGTGTCCTGCCAGCTTAGGGTTTGGATTTTCCGGTTCTCACGGCTTGGATTTCAGCCCGATTTGGCTGCAAAAAGCACATGCTCAAAGCATGAGTGTGATCGCAACTCAAGACGAGAAGCCCGCAAGCTTGAAAAGCAGGAGGGTCTAGAAAGCATGTGTTCGATGATGTTCTGAGGTCAGTTCACGAGGACAGAGGGTTCTGTCCTTGAAGCATTGGGCAAGGACATGGAGCATTGCAGGTGCACCCCCTTTACGTGTTTTTATGCTGAAAACATGTGCTTCCCTCATCTTATTTCGTCCCACCAGCCTTGAAGGCGTGTGTCTTCACAGTTGAGTTCAGCCGCAAACATGTAACCTGTTGTCTGTCGTCAGGATAAGCAATGTTTGGAATGGCCATCCGGAAATGGCCTGCCTTTGGGAGGAGCTTCTGAGCAAAGACCACCGCGTGTGCGTGGTGGATGACTTCTTCACACCGGAGGCTAGATGCGTAGCAGGCTTTGCTGGGGCAAGATGTTATTCTCCCATTTATTCTTTATCCGAATATAGAGAGCAGACATGTTCAAAGTCAACTACCATAATGCTCCGGAGATTTCTGGAAGTGAGGGCTCCTGCCTCATAGGAGTTTCTTCTGAAGAGAATGCAACGCGGGGCCATTATTCTGTCTCATACCCGGATTCTTGTTTGCGGGCCTTGTCTTAGGTTTGATGATTGGTTAGTGCTCGCCCTGATTGTAATTCGATTGTGATCCGTAGCTTTGGTGAAGTCGCTGTCCGACCGACTATCTAGAACTTGCTGTAGCGCATCTCTAGATGTGTTTCCAGAGGACATACGGTTTCGGTTCAGATTTGAATGCTTCATCCCTAAGTTTGAGATAGCTTTTGCCTCATAGGAATTCGCTCAGGCGTTGCAAGCGCTCCAGGACTACCTGCTGGAATCTACGATTTGGTCTCAGGCAGGGCTTGTCTGGAGTTGGTCGCAGCCCAAAGTTCCAGGACTCCAAACCACGTTTTCAATTGGCTGAAACAGACGGAGCCAGGGGTGAGGCCTGTTTCATTCTGGCAAAGCAGCCATGGGTCCCTGGGAGAACAAGCAGTTGGCCATGCTATTCTTGGACATGGTTGGGAGTGGTAACCTAGCCACGCTTCTTGCATTTCCACGCTTACACGGTAAGCGTAGCTAAGCCCATGCCTTAAATCCTCCCCAGCTTGAATTAGAAGTCCTAAGCCCCAACAGCATTGGGGCCAGAATCAGATGCTCTGCAAAAGTGGTGATGGAGCAGTTTCCCCATCAGCAGTTTACGCTTCGGAAAGCTGCTTTCTTGGAATCTGACTCCCGCGCACCCCAAGCCCGAAACCCTGAACGCAAAACCCAGAACCGGTGCCTTTGAGTTTAGGATTTTTGAGCCTTGGAGGTCAAGTTCGGCCATGTGGGTGGCTCAGCGGAGATCGGATGGGGCTAGGCATTCCAGAGAACCCACACACTGCGCTTGAGGCATGTCGAGATCTGGGATCTGCGGGGATTGGGGGCAAGGATTTGGGTTCAGCACGTTGGTATTGACTTTAGGGATTAAAGATGACTCGAGGGCCTCTTGAGCGTAAAGAAATCCTGGGTCCTCTGGCTGCCTTAGCTAAAACCAGAGTAGCCCCGTTGTAGGCCTGAATTGTACGATGCTATCACTGGCGGAGCGTGAGGCGAGTTCTACACACATGTCACTCGCCTTTTCGGGAAAAGATGATTCAGACATTAAGGCATTCGGCAAACTCGTGAACTTGCAGCGAATGCCAACCAGCATTCCTGGTCCACGATTTTCTTGTTTTGGGCAGGGCCCAATCGCCATTGCAGTCCCTAGACCCGCGCTCACAAGTCCAAACCACGAAACCTCAAAACACCCAGGCACCTACTTGGACACTGGCTTTGCATCCGAGCTTGTCAGCCAAATCGATGAGGAGCTGAGGCGGTGTGCTGGGCAGTTGTGTCAGGTTTTTGTGTGTGGGCTTCAGATTCGGTTTGGAGAAGTGAGGGGTAGGGTAGAGCTCCGCACGGTGTCCTGGAGTCTTCCGCTCGTATATTTAGATTGCTATACCGTTGGCTGTACTTAGCTCATTGTTTGGCCAACACTCTTGAAAGGCTAAACGTCATCACAGCAGCTTGTAAGAGGCTTTTGAAACATACATGGACCGAAGATTCCAGAGTCTTGAACCCGCGAGCTTGGGTCGACAGTTGTCCTGAAAAGATAGTAGATTTCGAGTGCCTGTCAGTAGCCACACGGAATACCTTCTTGATCCTTCCCAGGGT
This sequence comes from Symbiodinium pilosum, assembly GCA_905231905.1. Classification (NCBI taxonomy): domain Eukaryota; class Dinophyceae; order Suessiales; family Symbiodiniaceae; genus Symbiodinium; species Symbiodinium pilosum. The sequence continues at coordinate 45,093 of CAJNIZ010044051.1, forward strand.
TCAAAAGCGCGATGGCATGACCACCTCTTTTGCTAGGCAGCAGTTGCCTACCCTGAAGGGCAAGGAATTGCACAATGCTACCAGGCATCAAGTTTGACATCTGAAGTGTGTGGGGCCATTGGATCTTGATATCAAGGTTTTTATGCGTCAGTATATTTCTTCGGCCTGATCTTCAGAAGACCTCCTTCCTCCGTGCCGGAATATTCTTAGCTTCAGCTCTACAAGTATCCAGTGATCTGAGGCCTGGGCCTACATGTATGACGGCTCACTGGGGGGCATTGACACTCACGCGGACGACTGCCAAGTGCAGATCAACTTCTTCATTTCGCCCTCTTCCGCCAATCTCTGGTCAGAAGATGACTCTCTGCCCTCCGGCGGCCTTGTCCTATATGGTGTGGGACCTCCTGCAGACTGGAAGTACAGTGACTACAATAGCATCGTGCAGAATCCACGAATTGACGAGATTCTGCAGACAACAAACTACTGGAATGTGACCATTCCTTACTTGGAGAACCGGGCAGTTCTTTTCGACTCGACCTATTTCCACAAAACAGATTGCATGCGATTCAAGAAGGGCTACAAGAATCGTCGCATCAATGATCCTCGGCTATGGCACACGTGTTTGTTGGACTTTGAGTCCCATAGGTGCAAGTGAACGAAGCAGCAGAAGCTGTAAGATTCCAGGCACGGCTCCCATGGTATTGTTTAGCTTCAATCTAAAGTCATCGAAAGACCATTTCTGTACTGTCGAGCTACAGCAACACCCAACAAAAAGGTTTAGGGTTCAGGGTTTGGGGTTTAAGGCAACCCTCACCCCCGTATTCTTACAATCATTACTATTACTATCAAAACTATTGTGATTATAATTTGTATGTTTAGTTGTTAAAATTTTGCTGAGGTGACCTTCCTCTACGGCCGCCGCTCAGCCCTTGTCCCACGGCCGGGCCTTGAGGAGGTGGCTGCAGAGGGTGGCGTGCCTGAGGAACATGGCAAACTTCAGGCCAGGTGTTCTGGATTCTTGCATAGGGTTTGGGGTTTAGGGTTTAGGATTGAGGGTTTAGGGCCCTCCCTCCAATAATCTAATAAAAGCTATTTCCGTGGATGTGCAATGGTATTATTTTGGGGAGTCTATTCTTGGGGGTGGGTAGTGGGGGATTTCAGTTTGGAGTTGGGGAATGGGTAATAGAGACTGTCTCAGAGGCTTCTATAATCCTAATCCCTAAACCCTATTATAATCCCTAAACCCTAAACCCCAAACCCTACATATCCCTATATAACCCTATATCAAGCATGGGTATGGATTTGGGCCCTGGAGTTGAATATTTTTGCAAGGGTTCTGGGCACAGGGGTATGCTGGATATTCCAGGATCAAGAGGGTCAAGGCAGGATCCCGGGCAGGTATGAAGCTGAAAGTGGCACTGCTTTGAGGCTTAGATTCTCTGGTCTTGGATTCAAAATTTTGGGATTCCAAGTTCACAAAAGAGCTTAGCCTGACAATTTCTGACGGGTGCTTCCTGCTCTGAACCCCAGAATCCTGATTTTCGGCCTGGGGATGTCTTGGCGATTTCGGGTTGTCACGTCTGCTTCCGGTTCAGGTTTCACAGGGGCAAGAACTGTGCCTGGCCCAGCACTTCAACAGATTCCGATTCCAGTCCAAAACCGAAAAACTCGTTACGAGAGTGTCTGACAATGTCTATGCCGTTTTGAAAATATTGCCGAATTGTACGAATTCCGAAGGAAGTTTAACAGTGCCCTTGTTGTGGGAACCTTGGCAGAGTATCTCTGGAAGGCACGTCGAGAGCACTATTTCCGAGCTGGGCATGTGACCCTGGACGATGAGGCGCTACTCCGTTGATGCCAACTTCCAAGTTATTGGCGTCCAAACTGCAGACAGTCTCCCATGCATCCACAACCCCCTGCCATGTAACGCAGGGCTGATCAGTTACCGAAGTGATTGCAACATGATATCTCTCGCATACGACCTGAAAGGACTGGCTTTCAGATTCAAGCAGTTCCAAAATATGAATCGAGCTACCATGTGGCGTTACTGCGCGATTTTTCCTGCACCATAAGTTTACCAACTTCGAGAGAGCACAAGGCTTCGCCTCGCACCATCCGACAATGACTTCCATAAAACTTTGAGTTCTGGTTGCCTCAGAGTCTTAGATTTCAGGTCTCCTTTCTAGTAAGTTGGTCGAGTGAGATCTTTTCGTTTGATAAATGGCCGTAGCTGTCTGCAAACTTCTCCGTGCAGGACTGGCGAAGGCTGAGTGCGGCAGTTGAGCGCCGAATCAGGCGCAAAGGCCAGGAGCAGGAGAAAAAGCGCTCTCAGGTTTCAGCCATGGCAAGTCAGAGGGGTTGGAGTGGTGTGGAAGGTTTTTGGCGTCAAAAGATGTTCAAAGTAATCCTTGTAGACCTGGCAACATGAATCGCTTGAGCTCGTTGGGCCCAGCCCTTGAGCAGATACCCAGCCCGTCTGTATGATATCCTCACCCATGGCGTAGTGGGGCTTAGCAGGGAATAAGGGAACATATTGTACAGGGAGTATATAGGGATTATATTCCCTCATTCCGTACTACCAACCAGTAGGATGGACTAGGGCTGTAAATGATAGGCTGTACCAGGTGAGCGAAAAGGTGTTGGTACTCGAGATGCCGATTATGATCAAGTTTTGCCGCAAGCAAGTTTTTTCTTGTTGCCAGGCACTGTAACTCGCAACTCAAAACACATTGGGGGGACCCCCGGCACTAGATCCCAGTACATCTTAATCCTCAATATAGTCGCCCCCGAAGAGAGACCTCCTGACTTTCGGAAACCTTCAAATTCCCTCAACATCTTGGACCCAGCGCTAAGGAGTGGATTGTGAACATGGAGGCTCGGCGGACACTGCACCCTCATGAACTCAACTGCCAAGTGGCTGTGTTCATGATGTTGCCGGATTAAAAGCAGCATTTGAGCCAAGTCCGCCTCAGAACAGACAGCCAAGTTGTTGCAGGCTAGTGCTCAGTCCCTTTCCCCATGCGGTTGTACAGTACCCCATGCCATCCCAAAAAATTAGAATGACCCAGCTCTGGTAAACGTATAAGCGAGAACTTGCCTTTTCGGGAATTGCGGGATACTGTTGCGAAGCTTCTGGGCTATATAAACAGTCTTTTGGTGCAGGAGCCTCGTGGTGCCTGGTAGGGTTCAACCCCGAACCTCCCTAAACCGCTTAACCTCGCTAATCCTTACAGCTTGAGGCTTTGGTCATGATTCAGTAGTCCAACTTGGGGCTTAGATTCATTTCACAAGGCCATCAGTCCTTTAAGCAAGCGCTGCCGCAGGTTCTTGCGAGTTCTGCAGCTGAAGTTATGGCCTCTTTCTCGCTCTACTCCAGCGCTGAGGCAGGACGCCGATGTTTTAGATGGCTAGAGTTGAGGGCTTAGGATGGGTTAGCTAAAGTTGTACCTGTCTTACATTTTGAGGGCCTTTCGCACGCCTTTTGGGTTTGTGGGGATGGAGTCTCTGTCGATGTGTTTCGGATTGGCAGGTATCAATGCGCTCGTATCAACCAAAACCAGCGAGAAGTGCGATTAATTGCATTGGTAATGGTGAACAGTGTTTTGCTTTTGGGGGACCCTTTTTGGCAAGTGCCTCTGAACTAGGCTCGTAGATGTCAAGTTCTGAACTTCTCAGAACTGGGGTGCCCATATTCTCAAACCCATGGACACCATGCCTGCGCTGAAAACACTACGGGCAAGAGCCGACTCCCCAGAAGCAGGCCCCCAAACCCCTTGAGACCTTTGAGACCTTATTTCTTGGACCTGGAAAGTTGAGGCTTATGCAGTGGAGTCGGCGGGGCCAGATGCCCCACTTGCGGTTGAGGCCTTTGCAACTGCAGGACTTCTCAGCCAGAACAGCCTGTTGCAATGGATGCCCATGAACAAGCCCATCCAGGCACTTCGCGAGCGTCCCCTGCGTCCTTCGCATGCTGCAGCCGCGCGGCGCAGCCTGGGGCCAGCTGAGCACCTCTACGAGGCCCACTGATTTTGTGTCTGCTTGGGTGAAGAAAATCACATGCGGGCTTTTTTGAGTCAGCCTGCTCCGCAATGTCCCACATGCCCATTGAATCAAGATCTGACAACGTCCTCGCACAGTTTGTGGTGCCATGTGAATGTCATATGGTGGATACTAACAACCTGCATGACCCTACGTACCTTATACCTGGGGAATTATACTACTACAGTACAGTAAGGTCATGCAGGATTTTTAGTACACCGTAAGAGCACCTTGGACGTTCAGGCCGAAAGGTGCAGTTTCTAGTGGTTTCAGATGTTCTTGGGGCGATGAGGTGGTCTCTGACAAACCACCTTGAAAACAGATGCCCAGGCTTGCTGGGCTTGCCCTGTGCACTAGGAGATCTGCGGGCCCATTACCTTGGGTTGCAAATTGTCTTCCCGCGCTTCCGGGTGTCGTCTAGAGCTTTGATCATCCTGCCAAAGCGCCCTTACCGAGCTAAACGGCGTGCTAGTTGTCCAAGACTTGCTTCGGGACTTGGCAGTGCGTGTCAAACATCCGAAGCATTTGCGTTCCCAGGCTCGAGCCTTTCTTCCCACAGTGCACATCGTTGTCAGCACGATTCTAGGGTCTGGGGCTGCAGACTGTACGCTGATTTTATCCATCAACCCTGCATCAAGTCTTCTTGCGTGTTGGCCCTGAAGACTATCTTTAAACTTTAAACGTGTCCTTGATCCACGTCTGTCATGAGCCATTTGAGATTGGTCCTCTGGACTAGCACTGAATAGCTTCGCTTCGTGACTGAAATACTTGTTTGACTTTGGCGTGCCTCACTGAAATCAGGTGTTGAGACCTGAGTTTGATTGCAAAGCCTTCACACGTTACCGCCCGGAATTCCAGGCTGTGTGGAGGCATTTGCCGACACAGGCGCGCTCTTTTTAAGCATGAGGAATGCTGTTGCTGAGGATGATACATAGGAAGGAAGCCCAGACAAGAGAAGCCTGGAGTTTTTGGGATGGATCGGGTAGTTCCAATAACATGGCCCAAGCCTCAATCTCGCAGGCCCACGGGATGGGTGCAAGTGAGCCCGCACCCGCAGAGGGGCAGGTGGCTTCTCGGCTAGATTGTGCAGGAATGCAGATTAGGCATTAGTTCACTTGTTTTTTTGGGGTTTGAAAAACATGCAGCTCGGAGTTTTTGTGATTTCGAGATTTGGAGCTGGGGTTTCTGTTCAGAGCTTGGACGCTCTTTGGCGCTGGACATGACTGGGGGAAAGGTTTTATCTTCCAGGGCTTGGGAGACATAGACCTCAGGCCCCGAAACTCAACTCGAGAACGACAAGAGCCCTGACTTTTCCTCACCTTCTGAGCTGCACAGCAGTCTAAAAGAATGGATCTAGCCGCAGGCAGAGAAGGCAAGTATTGTCCGAGGGCCACGGCTCCAGGTCAGGTGCCTGGGCTTCAAAGGAAGCATCAAATCCAGGAACCCTAACTCAGACGACAATTCCTCAACTGCAGCAGGAGAGCCCCTTACTGCCAAGAAATGCACAGATGAATATGAGGTGCCTGAGTAGCAGTATCAAGCCTCCTGGACATGACTGCATGTAGAGTCCCCGGCAGTGTTGCTCAGACCCTTCCACAACCCCGGGCATCCTCCGTGTCGTGTGTAGGAAGGTAGGGACCTACTTGAAGAGCGTTTGCCCATAGGATTCCTAGGATTCCTTGAGACTTAACTGAAGGACCGCAGTTGTACCCTGGACGAACTCGTTGCGGGACGCCTGGGCCTCCAGGATATGGACTTGCAGCCATGGGATTTCATTGTGCACTTTTTCTTGCTGCTTGGATTTTTTGCTCTGAGCCGAAAGCCCTGCACTACCGAACTTTGATCGTGAAACAGAAAACTGCAAACTTCCCGCGAACCCTTCAAAAACAACCTGGAGTCCAAACCCTGAATCCAGAAAACTACCTTGAGGTTCTGTGGACTGTACTTTCATAGACCTTCGGGGTGAGCTGAAGCTGGACTCCGTGCTGAACTCAGAATGTTGACTGCCGTGGTTCTGGCATGAAGAAGTTCAAAATGAGAGCTCCGTGTCTCGGTCCATCCATCAAGACTTCAGCGGGTCAGGGGCTCTGGGTCTGTGGCTCTTGTGCCACTCCTTATCATTATTCTTATTATTATTACTATTATTAGCATTGCTATTATTACTACTATTACTCTTCTTATTACTATTGCTATTATTATTGTGGATGTAACGAAAAACAGAGCACCAGCCTCTTTGGCACCTCAACTCAGAACTTTGATAGAATCTGCTTCGGTCTTGCCTACGTCCTAGGGTGCTCGGGCAATGCAAGCAACGGCAGGTCTCAGACCGCGGATTCTTGAAATGGTTGTGTTGCAATTAGTTGTAACCCTAAAGTACCACTTCTAATGGGTGTACTCGTAACATAAGCAACTGGAAAAATGTCAGCTGGAAGCACAACGGGCACAATCCTAGTGCCGCACCTGCGTCTTCGCACCACCCCCTGGGCCAATACGCGTTTGCATGGCCACAAGCAGCTGCCTGGGAATGGAGCGGCAAAGCTACATGATGTCTGGTGCAAGGCTGCGAACTTCATCAACAATCTGCAAACATCTGGTCATTTATCCGAGGAGGATTCTTCAAGGGCTGCAATTTGTTGACTCCTTCTTTGGGGTCAAAGAGGAGAGTGCGCAAGCCACCAGCCGCCTCCAATGTGACACATCCCGAGGGAACATGCCCAGGGATGCCTCTACAGAGTGATTTGCGGTTTACTTTAGTAGTGGATGTGCAAGCAGTCTCCGCCTGAGGCACCGAACCGCTTGGCGCTCTTGGCTTCAGCAGTGGCCGCATGAGCCTCAGGATTTTGGCTGTAGACACTGGAGCCATTCCAGGTTTCAGATTCTGCAGCCTTGGGGTTTATGCCAAGCGAAAAGGCATCTTGCTTTGTGGAGACTGACAGTTAGGCTTCAAGATTTTGGTGGCACTTGGCTGGTTGCTCTACCAATGTGAGGTTAGTATCTGATGATGCTGCAAAGCAAGCATGGTTGCCAAAGGGGCCTGGGATAGAGACCGTTCCTGGATCATTTGGGGACTCTTCACTTGATGGTCCTCCATGTGCGCCGGCTCCATTGGTCTGGCCTGATCCAACTGCAAAGGGTGCTAGCCTCATTGATTGGATGCATGGCGTGTCTGCTCTCTGCACGAACGGTGTGCATCTGGCTTTCAGGCTCTTGCGGAGCCTGCACGGAGGTGGGGTGGACCTAGATAATTGAATTCCACATCGAAGGTAAAAATTAAGATTGCATTTGAAGAGTCCAGCCCCTAAGCAAGATGAACAGACCCCAACAACGCAGGGCTCGACCAGCATATTCACGTTGATGCAATTTCTGGAGGTTCAGTTAATAAAGAGATAAAGGACCAGCATATTCACGTTGATGCAATTTCTGGAGGTTCAGTTAATAAAGAGATAAATGAACAACTATATATATGTATACATACGTGCATGTATGTGTGTGTGTGTTACCCTCTGTACCAAAGAGTTGTAACT